>JAXBDA010004971.1:0-26441 GCA_036023075.1 Gaultheria prostrata
TAATATCCAATCCCAAGAGTTAAAGACAAAAAACTAGGAGGCCACAAGGCTCCTATTTATAAGAAAGTACGAAACCCTAATCCGAGTAGGAATCCAACTGGAGGTAGTCTCCCGGTAGCGCTACACCTTTATGGTGTAGTGCTCGAGATGGATTAAAACCGAAGTTATTCTCTCGGTAGCGCTACACCAAGCCTGAACCTTCTATTCACAAATCTTCTTCCCCTTTGCCAAATTCAAGGCACAATTCCAACAATACACATTTTTGATAGTACTAATTTGAATCTTGTTTGATAGTTCGAGATTGATTCTTTTGTACTCCCTCTGTCTCAAATTATTGCTGGTCCCTTTTGGGCATTTGTACAACCCAAACAATTGTCTATTGTCTATATTTTTCAATTTGTAATATTTTTTATGATTCAATTTTTTTTTCTTAATTAAGCTAATTAAGATCTATAAACAATATCAATATTCGATATAAAAAGTATTATAAATGAGAAGATATAGACAATTTGTTGAGAAGTCCCAAATAGTGAAAAAAGACCAATAATTTGGGACGGGAAATACAAAATTTCCAAAATTATGAAACATATGTGTAAGCCTATAAATGAATGACTTGAATTGTCTATGGAAACGATAATAAGTCCACATCACATGAGATGATATCACTTGAGAGGGTTCACGCTAGCTCTGGTGGTATAACTAAAAAACGGCCCGTCTTTGACGGGGGTTAGGTGAGTACTGCATAGGCCGCTATCTTGAGAGCAAACACAAATCATAAATTATTTCACATCCATGAGTGTTCTAAAGTGAGCACTTTTCATAATTCTCGAGTACCAAACAAAGAACTGAGTACATAATAAGAAGCCTATATATGCATGATCAAGCCAATGACCGAACAGCTTATTCTCTTGGTCTCCAAAACCAGCATCATCTGCCAAATAATAAACAACGAAATTACATTTGTTTTTCATTGTAATGGTAATCATAGCAGAGCCAACAAAAAAAAAAGTGATCATAAAGATGTGAAATGGGGGTATATCTAGAGGTGTCGAATGGGCCGTGCCGTGCCGGCCCAGCCCATTTATTTCCGTGCCTGACGTGCTTCGTGCCGTGCCGTGCCGGGCCCATTTAATAACCGTGTTGTGCTGTGCCGTGCTTTTTGGAATATCCTCGGCCCAGTCATGGCCCACGGCCCACCACAATCCGTGCTGTGTCGTGCCGTGCCGTGCCATGTCGTGCTGATTCTCGTGCCCGTGCACAATCGAGCCTTGTAAAGCTAAAAAATACTTTTAAAAAATTATCATTACTTTTTAAAATTTGATAATTACAACAAAAAATTCACACTTAATTCAAAAATATCAAACATTTTATAGGTAGTTGAACTTTGTAATACAATAAATATGATTAAATAACAAATGCATGATGCATCATTATAACTTGAAATTTGAATGCATCCTAACTAGGTTGACACCTGCTCAAACTATCAATCATACGCATTCCTTAAAATAAAATAAAATAAACAAAATCAAAATAATATTTTTCCACTAATTATAGGAAATTTCTACTCATTACTATCTATATCTGAGTTTGAAAAATATTCTGTAATATCATCCACTTTTGAGTTTTGAATTAATTTTATTTGCCATTATACGTGTTTGTGCCGTGCTTTGTGTCGTGCCCGTGCCGTGCTCCGTGCCTTACCGTGCCCGTGCCTCACCGTGCCGTGCCGTGCCATGGGCTAAAAAATGATGGCCCAACCCGGCCCACTTTAGTGTTCGTGTCGTGCCGTGCCCGTGTCGTGCTCGTGCCAGCCCGGCCCGTTCGACACACGCAAATATTTGGCTAGAGGGTGAAATTTCATGAAATGTAGGGTTTGTTTGGAAGTTGGGAAAGAAAAGAGAAAATTTAAAAAAAAAGTTTCCTTCACTTGTTTGGTCGGTAGTGGGAAAAGAGAAGAAACACAAAAAAAAAAAAAAAAAAGTAGAGATGCAAGAAATTGTAGTAAAAAAGTTTCCAACCTTCCCTTTTATTTTTTTCCTTAAATAGTTAAATATTTTATCTTCCTTTCTCTTTCTCTTCCCAATTTCCAAACAGACACTAAGTTACTTAAAACTCAACACGCAATGGAAAAATTAAAGTGGAATTCATGACAAAAAAAAAAACTCTCTCCTAAACAATTCATGATTCGGCCCGGATGTGCTGAGAGGGTACCGGTACCCTCTCCGTACCCAAAATTTTCTCTTAAAGCAGAGTCCCAATTACTTACCTGATCACATCTCAATGACAAAATCATCCTGGTGTGGAGGTGGGTCACGCGGCCATCTGTAAACCCGGAAGAAAATGTAACCTAGGACAGAAATGATAACTCCGATAAGAATCTTCCCAATACTACTGGCGACCAACCTCTGTAGGAAGGAGGGAGTACTGCCAACAGCCGGCGGTGCAACCAGTACGCAGCAATGAGAAGTAGGGGGTACTGGAGGAGGTGGGGGCGAACAAATTGTGATTGGGATGTCGGGCTCTAGCGGTGGCAACAATGGCAGCAGTGGAGGTGGTGGAAAGGATAGAGTCTCCGGTGGTGTGAAGAGAGTACTGGGTGGTGGTCGGAATTAATTAGAGGTGTTGAATGGGCCGTGCCGTGCCAGCCCAGCCCATTTATTTTCCGTGTCGTGCAATGCCGGGCCCATTTAATAACCGTGTCGTGCCATGCCATGCTTTTTTGAAATATCCTCGGCCCAGTCACGGCCCACGGCCCACCACAATCCGTGTCGTGTCGTGTCGTGTCGTGCCGTCCCGTGCTAGTGCCGATTCTCGTGCCCGTGCGCAATCGAGCCTTGTGAAGCTTAAAAATACTTTTAATGCCTCCGAACTAAGTATTGTCTTCCGATCACGTGATTGTCAATATCCGATGATTTCCAACTATGGGGGAATGATAAAATAAGTGAAACGTGAAATCATAATGGTTCAGATCGATCATTGTAAAAAATAAACTCAACAATGGCCTTTATAATCTACACGTTCAACTTACTTGATGATAGACGAAGTCTTGCGTAGTAGTTGAATATACAACAGCTATACAACCGCAACACAATCTTGACGATCGTAATCATTGATTTTGTTGTGCTTGTTGATTATATCATTCATACAAATTTTTGGTTCGATCAGGTTTACAAAGTGTCTTCATCAAAACGCGATTGATAGTTAACTAAGTATTATACAGTAGTTGAATGTACTGACCTACACGACCGCAACGTAATCATGATAATCAATATTGTTGATTTTATACTGTTTGTTGATTAAATCATTGACGTAAATTTTTGGCCCAATCAGGATTAGAAAACGCCTTCATCGAGACACAAATTCAATAGGGAAATGATGTTTTCCGTCAGATCAAGTGTCTAACAAAAATGCAATTACTTCATGTTTTGCAAAACTTACACAAATTCTTTAAAATATAATATTCTTAGGATAAAAGTTAAATTTGTTCTAAAAGAATGGTTATAAAACTAAGATAATGGCATTTTTAAAAAGGAAAAAAAAAGTGGGATAGAAATGACACAGTTATATGTTTAAATAAAGTTCCCTGTTGTACCCTTTATTAAGCAATTATAAGTGCCTTAACTGATTGCGGAAAACATAAGTAAGCATTCAAAATTGATAATTAAATTGGAAAGTTCCCTATTGAATTAATTTTATTTGCCATTATATGTGTTTGTGCCGTGCTTCACTGTGCCCATGCCGTGCTCCGTGCTTCACCGTGCCCGTGCCTCCCCGTGTCCGTGCCGTGCTGTGGGCTAAAAAATGATGGCCCAGCCTAGCCCACCTTAGTGTTCGTGCCGTGCCCATACCGTGTCGTGCCATGCCGTGCCGACGATAAACGTGCCGTGCCCGTGTCGTGCTAGTGCCGGCCCGGCCCGGCCCGGCCCGTTCGACACCTCCAGTCGGAATGGCAGGGGTGGTGGTGGGAATTGTGGGGACATGATCATGTTTTCTTTGAGGTCTCTACAGACAGACAGATAAGGCAAGGCTAGTAGCACTAAAGAAGAAAATTGAGCTGCATTGTGGTTTGATGCAAATGGAGAGGAAGCAATGTATGTATTTATAGAGGGTGGAAAGCGAAATTCACACGAGGTGGGGCAATTGAATTATATTACCAAATTGGCACAGGTGAAGTTGGTGCCAAAGGTGCAACTGAATTATATTACCAAATTGCCATAGGTGAAGTTGGTGCCCAAGGTGCAACTGAATTATGAAAATAGATTCAAACAATACAAAAACAACAAAAAAAAATCAGCATTTTCATTTCTCTTATACATACCAAAAACAAAAACAAAACAAAAAAGACACGAGATCAAAAGCCAAATCTTCTTTTCATTTTCTCTTAAATTTCCCCCGTGTACAATTCTAACATCAGTTGTTGTAAACTTGTAATTTTCAGCACTGCCCCAAATTTCATGTTCGTGATGTTGCCTTTGTGGACTCTAGTATCAGGTGGTGGTGGAAAGGAATGAGTTTTCGGTTGTGTGGAGAAAGAGGAGGGTGGTTGGAATGGCGGCGGAGGTGGAAAGGAAGGAGTTCTCGGTGGTGTGAAGAAAGTGGGTTGTGGCCGGAATGGTGGGGATATGATGTTTGCCTTTGTGGACTCTACAGACAGTCACATAAAGGGAAGGCTAGTAGTAAAAGAAAGAACAGCTCCATGTCTGGAATTGTAAGCATGAGCATAACATACAATTCAAGGTCGTGCTATAGGGCTATATATACTTGTTTTGCCCATGTGCAGGTCTTCTAGGTCAGTTTGTAGGCCCATGTGCAGGCCTTCTTCAATGTTTAGGGGTTTTCCCACAGCTCTCTCAGTACTCTCTAATAGAAAGAGTCAATGCGTAATTAATGGAAAGCTCAAAATTAACCACCTACCCAACACATTTAACTCTAGTTTTGTCATTAGTGAAAAAAATTTAAGTTTTGAGGTAAGTACATATTTGAAAAATGGAGAGAGAATATTGTGGTCTAGGGAGACAGATAAAACACATGGGTGTGGTCTACAAAATGGATTTGGGGGCCCTGCTGTGCTCTAAGGTGCATGGCACGGTGCCATGCGCCATGCATCCATCCGACCATCCGTTGCGAAAATGTACGAATCGGATCAAATCCAATCCATGTGAGAGCCATTGCTTGCATTTAATCCGAACCGTGCATTTTCGCAACGGAAGACTGGATGGAGTGCATGGCACGGTGCCATGCACCTATTGCATAGCAGGGATCCCTTGTCCCTACAAAATTTGATTATTGAGAAAATATTGCTAGTTTTGATTATCCAAATACCAAAATTTGATAATTGGATAAGAGGTTGTTAACCTTGGTTATGCCAATGTGAGCCATTTTTTGAACAAACATTGCTAAAATTGGTTATTTAGAGGTTTTGGTTATGCCAATTCTAGATGCTCTTATAAGCTTACATTATTTGGTAAATCTAATTGAATATTAGATATATCATTCTATGCAAAGGTTGACGGTGCGAATAATATTTTCTAATTATTAAATTGATTTTTATTTTCATGTAAAATTTTGAATTTCTTTTGCACCCTATTAAAGTTTTCAATGAGATCTATCAAACAAGATCTATATTGATAAAAATAATTTTTGTAGGTACATTATTTATTAGTTGAAAAATTGCACATAATTTTGTAATGTACTATTAAATTGAGACGGGAGTAATAGCAAGCGAGTAACTAATATCAATCATGAAGGATAAGAAGCCTATATCACTATAGGCCTCCCCTCATGAGCAAGTTGAGTCGCAAACACAAATCAACCACTACGAAATTGTACTAATCGGCATGTTGAGTCGCAAACATACGGGTACCGAAGCCCAAGGTAAATACATTGTACTAATAAGATACGGTGCTTATTTTTTGGTCTCACACGAATGATCCGAACCGTTTAATAATTGAGGTGATTTTTTTGCAAAAACACGCAAAAAATTATTGAATGGTTTGGATTATTTGTGCAGAACCCGAAAGTGGGCCCCCGAAACTGATTAGTACAATTTTGATACATTGGACTTTGGTACCCGTAGCATCGTACATATGAAAAATTGGAAGCCTATATCATTAAGTGCCCTAAAATAGCAAGGGGCTCAATGAATTCGCACAGGACCCGTCGTTTGAGATTTGGGTTAATCACGTGGAGAGTCCTCAACTATCACCAATTATCACTAAATCCCCTCAGCTAAAATATCACGAAATTAGAGCACCTTATATAATTTTATCACTTTCTTTTGTTTTGTTTGGTACAAATTGTATCACTTTCACGGTTGAGCAATTTTGCAATTGTGACACATTTATGCATCATACAGAAAGATGCAAGGAGGGTATACATAAAATTTCCTATGCAGGCACCATTCGAGGTTCCAGGAGAGATCCCAAAATTCCTTTCATTTATTAATAGCTCAACCCATATCCTAGTAAACTAGGACTGCATTCATGTCTAAATATTCACGGCTCCTGGAGCACGGCCACGTGGTGTTACGGGACACACCAACACCACATATTCTCGTGGGGTCTATAACTAAGTGTATAAACTGTACATAAATGTGTGGTGTCGGAATGATCCAAAATACCACGTAGCTTTGCTCCGGGACTATCAAATGATTAGTCTGCTTGTATATGGGACAAGGTAAAAGTAATTTTTGATCATCCAAGATAAAATAGATTGTGTTCAAGATTCCTAATCCTAAATGGTTAGGATTTGGCCAATTATATGCACGGAAATAGGGAAGATCTCCAAAGCTGTATCCTAAATGGTTAGGATTTGGCACTCTCTCTTTGTTACTCGCAGTGGTGGACTCCAGATTTTAACAATGGTATGGACTCAAGGGTTTCGCCCGATGTGGTCTCTTCTCTATCTTCGGCGAACGCCTTAATGATCCAGCACAAATTTCTGGTCATGTCAGTTCTTGCAATCACTGGAATGTGTATTTTCTCTCTTCTATGCCTCTTTAGGCATGAGTTTCTGTATGGTGAATATTTCCTGTTGGGGTAGATGGTAGTCTTTCGGTTATAAGACAGTGGTTGAAGATCAATATCGTGACATAAATTAGTTTCATTGTATTTCTGTACAAAATTGTTGAGATTTTTTTTTTATTATTACATTTAGCTGTCAAACATTCAAAAGGATGTTAATATATCATACAGATTTACTGGGGATGGGGAATAGACACCCAATACACTCGGAGAACACCGAGAAAATGCCACCCAATGAGCAACCCTGTTACAAACTCTAGGCACCCATGAAAATGTACAATAGGAAGATGAAGAAAACGACCGAATGTCTTCAATTACAGCTGTGCACTCGCACATGAGAACATTCTTAATGGAACAGAGGTGAACCATGGCTGTGTTATCACTTCCGCTTACAGCACTTGATATGTGATTTTCTTCCAGTACATAGCTAGCCATCCTCATTGCTAAAGGTTCTCTTCGAGTCGCTGAAGAAGCAGACACCGTAGATGCCCTGCTATCCAACATCCTGCCCACATAGTCTCTCAAAACCACCGCTATAGCAGCCTTACACACTCCTTTTCTCAGAGTTACATAACAGTGAGTAGAGTAACAATCTTATGAAATGACATACCCCATCTATTGTGTGATATACTCCCTCCGTCCCTTTTTAAGTGTGTTACCTCGTAATTCCAACTTATTTTCTCTCACATCAACTTTTACAACTTTTACATCTACTTTCCACTACTTACCCTTATCAATATAATAATACCCACTAACTTTTCAAAAAGGAATCTACTTTTAAGGGCAAAATAGGAAATGTACTCACTAACTTTTCAAAACACACACTTATTAAGGGATAACCCAAAATGGAAATGTCTACACTTATTAAGGGACGGAGGGAGTAATATTATGCACATTTTAATCCATACAATAAAAGAGGCATGAGGGTACCAAGCAGTAGAAGAGTCTTTTACATAGGTCTTATTCCTCCACCCCATGAATGCTCATAAGCCCATTGATCTATACGTCCAGAGGATCAATACCGCCACGGATGGTTAGTTCTTAAATATTTATCTAGTGATTGCATTCCTATATCTTCATAATGAAATGGGCTTCGAAGATAAACTTGGGGACTCATTATTTTTGTAATCAGGGGGCATTGAAGACAAACATGGGGACATTTGTCTGGAAAGGAAAAGATAAATCTTGTACGCGGCTCGTACTCTATTGTTCGTATCCCAAACAACAAAAAAAAAAGATTCCTTAGTATTAACTCCATGTACGCTCATTGTTTGCACTATATCATAAATTGCCTACCTCAATCATTGGACGTGGTTCTATGGGAAAAGGGCCCATATGCAGTGAACAATTACTTCTCTCATGCATCATCAATTTTCTGCAACATAATCTAGCCTCACTGTATTGGTCCCAAAGAAGCCTACAAATGGTCATCTTTGAACCAGCAACCTTTCCTATGCGAAGATATTGGTTCCATTTTAATTGTTGCTAAAGCTATGATAACTAACCTTTCAAGAGCTCTTGCAGCTGAACTTGTAATGGTATCAATTAGCATTAACCGCATCACTGCCTATTCTTTCAGCTCACAAATGCATATAAACTCTCTCCCAGCTTTGGGAATCCGCCAACATCAGTTAAATATGGAGCACCTCTTCTGTCTTTGCATGTGAAGCTTCTTCACTTCGGAACTAAATTTCTTCCAAGTGATTTTTCCTTCGTCCACCTGATCAACAAGTTTTACAAAATTCATCTGCATCAACAGAATAACAAGTACATGATTGGAAAATCTACAAAAACAAAAACCTAAACCTAAGGGGGTGGGTAATTCTTTAATTGAAAACAACCAACTCCAACAGGTTAACAATAGTACTTTCCCCATTTATGATTGATGTTAAGTTACCCGTAGTCCCAAAAGCTTAAGTAGTTAAGAAATGGGCCCACCATTGTATATCAAGGTATCCAACAAGTGAGAGTAATATTCCAAGGAGGCAAAAGCGAAGGCCAAAATCATGTGCGCAAGGTAAACATAGGCGATGACCTTGAACAGCAAAATCCCTGAACTGCTGAAAAGTATCTAGAGAAAATGCTAAATGAAAATCATCAAGAAGCCAAAAGAATGGGTAGCCAAATAGTAGTCCGTGGATGATTATAAATTACCTGTCCCGACTGATAGTTGTCTTGAAGTCCTCAAAGCGCCATGACCTTGAACAGCCTTTACCATATTCCCATCATAGGTGTAAACAAAAACGCCACTCGTAAGGGCAACAACAAAGTCTAGACCAGCTAGCATGTTCTGGTGATCCCTGAATGCTTTTAGTTCTTCTTCTTTCAACAGAGTAGAATGGGTGAACATATTGTGGAAGTCGTCTGAGAAATATTGCCAAGGAGTACTTCCATCCAATAAGCTTCACCAGCCACCAAATAAATCCTAGTGTTGGAAGTGAACCCAAGCCCTTTTAGCGGAAGGGAAATATAGGGGTCAATGGACAACCACTGAGCTTCCTTCTGACTATTGACGCATCAATCTCTTTTTGCTTCCAATGGCTGACCATCGCATCCTACGAAGCTCATCATCTTCTTCTACAGTCAAATTATGGCTGCAGCCTGTAAATGCAACATATCCTTCTCATTCCAATACATATATAAACAATGAAAACAACCTAGGGAAAAAATACTGCCTATAATCAACCGAGCTCCGTCGTTGAACAAATGAATAAACATGATCGTCTGACCTGCCGTAGTGTTACGACTTACTAGGAGTGGCATACCCCATGAACACACCCTAACAAAAATAACAATTGGAAGTGTTATTGTAAATACAATCCTATTTCAGAGACTCCATGTTTCATTGATAGACTTGTTTTGCATGTAGGATTGTGTATAATGTGGAAAGTTTGGAACAGTAAGGCAGTAGGCCTTTAGAGGTTACTGAGTGACCTATTTGTGGTCTACAAGAATCTTTTTCTGTCTTTTTTTTTTTTTGTGCAGTTCACATATATGCAAACTGATGTACCAGGTTATGGACTTTGGCTTTTCTGCAGGGTTAGCCTCCTATAGGTAATTCTTAGCTGAAACCAAATTGTCTTGTCATAAAAAATCTAATAATTCGAGAGAAATTAATTCATGCTAAAATCCATCTGAACAAAGCAACAGTGATGATGACAACAACGACCATTGCTACTGTCTAGCCATTTTCCAAAAGAACAGGTAAAAAGATGGCGTTATCAGTTGCATTTGGTGTGGGATGATAAATATGTAAGAGTAAATAGAAACAAGTATTTCCAAAAGACGCTTATATAAGCCAAGCACCAGTTCCATACATGTTCACCATGTCTTCAGAAACTTTGAAGTCACACATCCATGATCCATCCTAAATTTGTGAGTCCAATTAAGGATACAAATAGTTGCATTCAAGCCATTCATCAAGTTTGAAGAGACTCATTAAAAGGTCAAATTATTAAGTTTGGGCTAAGGAATGATAGGAAATTGAAAAAAAACGATCTATTATCGAGCTGCGGATAAATTCAAATTGGTCGTTTCAAAGGACATGCAATCTGATCCTACCAACTGACACACACACCCAGATATATACATGCACACATACATACACAAAGGGCTGTGTGTTTTGTAGATGCAAGTGAAATCAGAGGCTTTGATGATCTGATTCAGGGATCAAGATAATCTTTTCAACAGAGAGGGGTAACCACCCTAAGAAACATCCTTTCTCTGTGCTTATTAGCCTGATTCCGAGTTCAGTTTCTGAGGTTTACCCAAAAGTATTAAAGTGGATCCAATGCAAGGCTTTTAAGGAAACTATATACTGTGTGCATCAGCCCTAAATTACTAATTGATCAGAATCAGAACCAGCCCAAACTTAAGCTTCAATTGAACAAGGCTCAGGCCATGTTTGGTTGTTGCTTTCGAAAATGTTTTCCAGAGCTGTTTTGGGAGTTGCTAAATGCACACCATTTTGATCATCATCAGGGTATAAGAGGCTCCAATGAAGTGTGTGGATAAATTGATGGAAAAGGTGAGGCTCGGATCTGAGTTTTGATCGTAGAAGAGATGGGTTTTCCCACCAAGGCTGCAACATCAGTTGCCCTGACAATAAATGGGTCACATCATCTCAAAATATGAACTCAAGGAAAATATCATCACAGCCTCCTATACTTGGTTATTCAGTGATCGTTTCTGTATTTGGCAACAACAGGCAGCAGCAGCAGAATAGGAAAAGATTGGGAAATGCAAACCAAACAGGTCATAAACCAAATTTGACGCACAAACACACTCACATAAATACATACGCCTATGCATACCAAGGGTGGTTGATTTTTTATGAAGTAACTGAAATCATTGGATTTGATGATCTGAGTAAGGGACCACCAAGATCATCCAGGTACAGAGAGGGGCAACCACCCTTAGAAACATCCCTTCTCTCTGCTCATTAGCCTCATTCTCTTGAGTTCTTCCAGATATTCTTTAGGGTGCTTCTATTTGCACAGAACTTTCTTTAGAGCATCTCCAAAGCACCATAAGAGCATTTTCAAAGCACATACTCATTTCTTGATAACTCAGTTGTCCGAGCCAACTTCCGTGCACATTTACTAATCCCTAGGGAACAATCCCACCTTCCACTACCGGAGGGCCGACTAAAACTGCATGAACTAGCCTTAAAAGAGATAATAGAACTAGGAGGTTTTGAACCCGTGTAGGGAGCAAACCTCCTAGGTCCCACGATTATGACCACCACTAGGTGCATGGCTTCGGCATAAACCCCACAAAATGGAAAAAAAAGGTCTTTAAGGGAAAAGATTAGGGCCTGCAAAAAAATCTCTTGTACGCAAATGTCACCTAGTTTCAAAAGGGACCAGACCGATAAAGAGGGACATGTAGATAGCATTCGAAGAAATTCTAGAGATATCAAACCTTAAGTGGTTGATGTGCAATTCTACACCACGTTTTTAGAGGTTCATAAGATGGCATGACGAAGTCCACAAGTGAAATAATATAATGCCGGGACCTCTCTCTCTCTCTCTCTCACACACACACACACACACACACACGTGTGCGCGCACAAACAGTTTGAGAAGACATAAGAAACTACCATGTATTATTCAACCTTTTTCTCTAACCCTTCCTCTGATGAACTGGCCGTATACTTGCGCAGAAGTTAAAACTGAGTATAGGTATCTAGCAGAAAGATAAACATATCAACAACAACAACAATAGAAATGAAGTACACAAACGTGCACAAACCTTGCCTTCCACCAGTAAGCTTACTAACTTTGCCAAATCCAAGACTGTTTCTTTCCTGCCCGGCTGAAATAAGGATCAATGAGAAAACACATTAAGATGTGAAGAAGCAAAACTCAGCAAATGAACAAAATGCACTTTTTGGCTATGATCACGGCTTTTTGGTTTTTCTTTCCTACATTTGTTTCAATTTTCATACGAGAATTCTGTTGACTAGCATATACGATAGTTTTAGGAATTGACTGTTACCATTACTAGCAATCTTGCACTTTTGTAATGCTGACATATACATATAGGGGCAACAAGTAATAGGAAACGTACAATTATGGGCAGTTTAAGCTTGTGCAATGACTCTGCCACTGTGGGTTATACATATAGTTTTGTAAAATGTACATTTCCAAAAGCTCCTAAACATTAGCACAATGCTTTCAAAAGTTCCTAAACATAAGCAAAATGCTTCCAAAGTTTCCAACCGTAACACAAAAAATAAAATTTGCATCACTTAGCTAGAGATTTGGTCTCCAAAATGAAAGTGTGGTCTCCAAAAATGGAAACTCAAAAATACATGGAGACCCAAATCTCTAAAAAAAGAGGATGGATCCCACCATATGGTGTATATTACAAAATCTCCTCTCAACATGTCACATCCATTCTCCATTTTTTTTGTGTTTTGGAGATAGGTTGGAGTTGGTATGAGACGTATGTGCTATAACCCTTTTCCATTTCTTTGATTTTATCGTTTTTATTAAAATTTAATTTCTCAGCGTACACTCTCAAACTAGCTCAGTTAGCCACTCTTGCACATTCCCGATCGGAAGGTCAAGGGGTCGAATCTTGCCTAAAAACCAAATCAATAATTTCACCCTTCATAAAAGTTGTTCCCTCTTACTTGTTAGGCTTTGTTGTCTCGAGGAGTACACAACTTATTTAGCGTCCCGTGATTTGTTATTTGTAATTCATACATGATGTAAATTAGCAGGTGGGCGAATGAAGCAAATGGTGTTTTGAAAATGGACATAGAAACAATCGCTGTAAATCTATCAAGAACTTTACTTCCATTTCGTGCAACTCAAATCCATTGTGTCAAATTTAGTATACATGATGCAGATTGGAGAATGGAGATTGATTACCTTCAAAGACGACGACGGAGCTTCGCTCGTCATCCAATTAATATCGTTTTGATTGGAGATTGGAGGTTGGATTTCTTCTCTCGTCATCCAATTAATATCGTTTTGATTGACCGGAGCTTCGCCGCACCGTCGACGACGACGTCAATTCTATGGGAAACGCGAGTTTATGTTTTATGTTGAATGAAACCGTTTTTTTTTTTGTTTTGATTTAGTATATCCGAACCTATTTTAAGAAACATAAATTCATTCGGATCAAGTACTTATTCATTTTCAATTTATATCAAATTTTAACATGAAATGTGTTTTTTGCGATCTATAATATGAATGTCTCAGATTATTAAAATATCATTAGAATAGATAGAAAGTGTAATTAAAATTTTCTTAGAGTTGTTAATATGAAATGAGATATGATTCAACGTATCTAAATTCATTTTAAGAAATAGAAATTCTTTTAGATTAAATACTATTATGTAATTTTTTTACGAGATATTCGTACATCATATGTATTATAATAATTTATACAAAACGAATGTCTCGGATCATTAAATTATGGTCGATGTAGGTAGAAATCGTCTTTGTAGTACACAAGATTTCTAAGAACTTTCGTTTTGGGGGTTATGACATAGGTTGAACCTATGTCATGACGTGGAAATTATTTTTACCGAAGCAAAAAAAATCGAAAACCAATTTCCGTTGGATTTATACAGAGAAAGAGAGAAATGGAGAGCGACGACCACCACAGTGAAACCCACCGCCGCCGGCTACCACCACGACAGGTAGCGCCTCCCACCTCCCTCTACACCTCCACCTCCGGCAACGAACACACCATCACCGAGAACGCGGTGAATCAGACGAGCGCGAACGCGGCAAAGGTCTCTCTCTCTGCTTGTTTCACTACTTGAACAGGTGAAGTGTTTTTACTTACCGATTTTTGGGTTTGAAATTGAAGTTCTTTGAACCCAGTTTTGAGGTTCAAGAAATAGGACTTCGTCTTTAGGAGATACAGGGCATAATTTCTCCCTTACAGGACATAATTTCTCCCTTCGTCTAACTGAAATATGTTTGTCAAGTCGAGTGCTTCTAACTGTTATATTTGTATCATGAACATTGTAGCATTTCCATTTTCTTTGTATGACATTCTATGTTTTGATATATCTGGTTTTCAATCTTCCAATCCTGGAATCCATTTTGGTGTGATAATGTTGTGATGTCTCACTCACATGGATGAGAAAGTCCTTCAGTTTAACATTTGATCAAAGGATTTACCTATTAACTATGTAGTGTTTCTCTTGTTTTTTCTTCAATTTATTTGTTGTGGTGGCGCAATGTGCAACTTAATTTTTTTATCCCGAGGCAATGTAAAGATTTGATAGAGTTGTCTAATGCTTGTGGATCCTTTCGTAGTGCTCATGTCGAAAATGGTGATATATTTACAGTTTCAGTTTCTGGGGAGCAGCCTGGGCAGGATTATGGATGGGTTATTTGTATGGAAGGTGGGACTGTTCTAAAAGGATCATACAGCAGAAATGGCCTATCTGTAGGCGGTTTCATGGATGATCACCACCCAGTCCGAAGTGCATTCTCTCTTCTTAACCGGGTAATATCACTTTATGGCTTTACTGAGGTTTCATGGGAGCACTTTTCTCTTTCCCGCAATTATTTGATGCACATATATATGTATGTATTTTGATTCCTCACCTGCTGAAACCCCCCCTTTTCCCCTCGAGAAACCTTCTGGGAACCATAAATTCTGTAAGTCTGGTAAATAAAATCATTTATACGTGGTGGAATTGTTGACCTATGTGATGTGAAATGATTTTATGCTGTTATTGAACTCTTCCTGAAAATTGAAAGGCATTCTGTTTAATACATATAGCTCAATATTTTTCGATTAGGCCTTGTAAATTCGATGTTTTTGCAAGCAATTTTTCTTTTCCATATATAAAATTAATGGAGTTCATTCGGGTGGACTATTTATATGAAGTCACAAATCACTACAGTTATTTCCTTTGCATTGAGCTAATTTTTATGCCTTAAAGAAGATGTGCCAATACAATACATATTTGCTATTAGGCCTGGTAGATGTAACATACATATGGATGTTCATAGCAAGTCGGCTCCCCCACCTCAATACCTCAGTCCGCCAATGTGGGTTGGTACCATTTGCCACTTAATTTTTCGCACAGTAAAGATTGCCATTGCAACTGCCGCATATTAAGAGCCCCCTTGCTTTTGATTTTGAATTCAGTCTTCTATTCTACAACTACTAGCGAATTACTCGTGCTTATGACGCTACTGAGCTAAGTACATATAATAACCTAAATGAACTAAAAAAGTTGCAACATTTACCTAATTTGAACCAACATTGGGTTGTGAGCCAAATTTAAAAGTTATTCGTCACTCTGTAATGGAGTGAAGTTGGACAGTAAATTTTGGTAGAAAAAAGGAGTGCTTTCTATTTCAATTTGCATAGCTTTCTATTTCAATTTGCATATAGTCAAGCATATGGTTTCACTCAAAATCTAATACACCGATGCACCTGAATGAATGAAATGCATATATACACATGAGGTCAAAAAATGATCAGAATCGTATGTGGAGTAGTTTAGGCTGAGTGGCTGAATATGGGCCCAACTAGTAAAGAGATGGAGATGGATCCAAGAATTTGCCCACAAACCTTGCAGAGAAAATATGCTGATATGATTTATGTTCCATCCGTAACTCTCGTTGTAGTGTTTTTGCATTGTCTTCAAAAAATAGGCTCCTAAGGTGAGAACACTCATGAAAGAGGAACTTAATTTGGAAAATGAAATTGGTTAAAAATATGCAAAGCCATCAAAAGGATTACTGTATATATATGCAGCTTCAAGATACCCTCTTCCAGACCCCATGTCTGCCTCCATCTATGTTACGTGGACTCTCGTAATCGTATAAAGTATCCGTGTCGGACGCTCGACACTCGGATAAGGGTGTGGGATATGTGTCCGATAAGTTTAGTAAGACACTTCTATAGAAAACCTAATTGTAATTCGAGTTTATCATGGAAGTATGCATAAACCTCTCTTATTATCCATGAAATGCGCTATAGAACCTTAAAGCACCATTTTACGAAAGAAAATACACAAAAAATAGAAACAAATTTGAATATTTTGCCGTGTCCCCGTGTCCTTGAAATGAGAAATAGTTGATCCGACACCTAGATACATACCCGCACCCGACACCCGTTCCCGAGTCCAAGTAACATAGGCCTCCATTGCACGAGAAGCAATAAAACAAAACAGAAAGTTATCTCAACCAAACGCACATACATCCACTTGGCCGCTAACCAAAATAAAAAAGAAAGCAACACAAAAACAGAAAAAATGAAAAGATTTATTTTTCAGGTGCTAGATGAGTACCAGAAGAATTTTGGGGATTCAGGGAGAACTGTGCAAGCAGATAGTACTTAACCCTGGCCCTATTTGAATGAATCTCTCACCAAATTTCAGATATCTACCAGCTTTATTTTGAGGTTTGTTTGGCAAGGGTCACAAAGAAAACATACTTACTCTATTATTTTTTGCATCATGAAACTCACTCAGTTTTGCTTGTTGACCTTTTTGCTGCTCCCAACTGAAGCAACTCTTATCTTCTGCCTTTTCCTTTCGATCCTTCAGGATCCTGCTGAAGCTGACAAGTTGTTGAAAAGTCATGGGCTGGACATGTTTAGAGCAACTCATGGGCTGGATCTGTTTAGAGCAACTCATGTAGACTGTAGATCATATACTTATTTGGTCCTTTCCAAGCTTACATGGAGAGATGGTGGTTGTGAATGTAGTTTGCCTAAAGTAACAGTATCCTTTCTAGTCCATGAAAATGGAATGAAACATGGCGTGGGATCCTCTCTCCCTTTACCCCCGTCCCCATCCTCTGTCCCATGCCCTCTTGTCTACATTCAATCTCAGCTGTTGGTAAAGCTCGTACACTTAAAAGAAAGAAGATGCGTTGCAGCCGGCAAACTGCTTCGGTAGTCACTGTCGCCTAAGCTCTGGCGTTCTCTTCTGACCGTGGTTCTCTGTCCTCTTCTTTTCATGGTTCTTTGTTCCAAAAGTACCATCGCACACTTCCGATCTTCCTCACCATTTTTGTATCTCTGTCGTTCCCAATCGCAGCAAAGTAACAATCTAACAATGGACAGGTATCCGATACGTTGATATCAAGGACTTCAAAACCAATTTATGAAATATAAACAAACAAGTAGACTACTCGTAAAAAGTCCAAGTTCAGGACTTCCGAGCGAGTTCCTATCTGTTTTTTTTTGTTTTGTTTTTTTTTTTTTTTTTGGAGTTTTCGATTTGATTTGTAAATAACACCCAATATCCTATTTGATCACCACAATTTTGTAGTGCAAATGCTTGAATTCGAATGGAGGGTTTCTAGACAGAGAAAAGGAAAGGAGAAGGGGAAGGTGGGGAGGCAGTACACAGAAGCAGTTGGCCGGTAGAAGCAGTTGGCCGGTGGCGGAGTAAGATGCCGAAGACAGAGTGGTTTCGCTGGAGAAAAACTGACTGAGAGAGAGAACTTGTGAAGCTCATGCTCAAATGCAAACTCAAGAGGATGGGGACGGGTAAAGGGACTGAGATCCCACGTCCTGGACCATTCCTTTAAGTCTTTAACCCATTTGTGAGCCCTTATGGGTCCATTTTATTTTATTTTCTTTAGAAAGATCAAAAGGTTGAGCTCGAGCTCTGCATATTATTAGAGCTCGAGCCACAAACAAGCTTGAGTTTGCATTTGAGCATGAGCTTGACTAATTTCGAGCGAGCCACTTCAAAGCTTGGTTTGGAATACTTAAAAGCCCGATTTGATTTGGCTAGTTTGCAGCCCTACCAAAGCAATATACAATTCTATAAAACAGGGTGTAACCATACAAATTAAAGGCCAACAGGGTAAAAGGGCATAAGGTCCAGGTTTTCGAAACCATACATTCCAGTTTCCGGAGTCGAATCATGTTAAGATATATTGTCCCACATTGCTTAGGAGAGGAATGGGTGACCACTTAATATATGCTGGGACCTCTCCACTCATTGCCAATTGGTTTTGAGTTGGATGTTTCCACATGGTATCAGAGCAGGGCCCATTTCACTCCATATTAAAAAAAAAAAATCACAATCCACACCCCACGACAGACCAGCAAAAAGGCTGCACGATGATAGGACCCAAAAAAGTGGTCACACGTGACAGACCTCAAATGCGGCTGCACGTGAGGGGGGATGTTAAGATATATTGTCCCACATTACTTAGGAGAGGAATGAGTAATCACTTAATATATGCTGGGACCTCTCCACTCATTGCCAATTGGTTTTGAGTTGGATGTTTCCACACGAATCATTCAATTCAAGAAACTTCACTGCAAAGGAAGCTAAACCCCCGCATGCTTCAAAACTATATCATTCACAAATTATACAAGCCCTACAATTATAAAATAGAGTGGGATAAGAACATTCAAAATTTCAAGTACAGAATCTACCGAAGGGTTTTAAGCCTCTTTATTTCTATGCTTCACTCAACATTGTTTATCTACTATTCTGCAAAATGGATCCAGAAGAGCCCGGAAATGGTTCGGACAGGACCGACCAGTCCCTTTGCAATACCTACTTCCCTATAATTGACTTAATCCACCAAATGCCCTTAGTGTCCTTAGGGCCTTCTTCTCCCTCTGGTGGGGGATTAGTGTGCTGTGTCTTGTGAAGCTTGCTCACATCATAACCCTCCTCTTTGGCTCTCTGGACTAATCGATTGTATATCTCTTCATCAAGATGGTTCTCTCTGCATAATATCTAAATAAACAAATAGCACCACAAGAAAATTAATTCAGTTAATGGATACAAATATGTCCACCAAAAATAACACGACACTTGAAATCTTGAAACTACAGAATGTCTTGAATTTCCTCTTCTTTTGTCTTAATAGGAAATTAGGCTATAGAATTGCACAAATCAGTATAGAAGAAAAACCCATGCGGGAATTAAGATTAAAAAATTAGAAAACATGAAAAATCCATGTCCAAAATACGACTAAAAAATTTAGAAACCATGCCACCCCTCAAAACACATAATCAAGTACAAAAAAATTACTCCCTCCGTCTAAAAAAAGACAAAATTGTTCACCCCGCCAAACGAGAACTTAAAAATATTCAAATTTCTTTTTTGCATAAATTGAAAGAACGCAAATGCATTATTTTTAAGTTTTGAGACCGAACAATCTTTTTAGAACGCAGTTAGTATAAAATTATACTAGTTAATATATCAACATAAAAGAGAGAACAGACAATATAATCACAAAAACATACCCAAAGAGACTTCTTGGAGGGCTGGCCAATCAAAGCATACTGATAATCCCCATCAAGATACAAAACCCAGTAATCCCCAACAACAGGGATTATAGGCAAGAAAGGAGGAACATAGAATTTGACCTTGAGTTTGGCCTCATCACTTGAAGGGTCAGCCTTATAAGCACTCCCTTCTATGAACCCTCTCTTCCCATCAGTCCAAGTTTCATTTAGGACATGCACAGTGCCATCATCCCTTAAAGTGTAGGTAGCCCTAGTGTTAGTCCCATTCTTGGGCTGGTCTCTCGATGGGAATGAGGCAATTTCGTACCATCTGCCCATGTACCTGTTTAGGTCTAGACCTTTCACCACTTCCATCTCTTTGTTGGCCATTTTGCTTCACAATTTTTGAGAGAAAAAAGCGAGAGGTTTTGTGGGTTTTTGTGTATGTAGATTTGTGTGGGTTGTGGAATGCTGTTGATAAGGTGAAGAGATTGGGATATATAGATTTGTGGAGCAAACGTGGATGGATGAACGCCTGACACGTGGGCGCTGTAGATCTTGGCAAGGCCAAGGACTATGAAATGGATCATTCTAGAATTTGATCTGTTACTTATTTAGGAAGTTAGCGTGGGAAGGCAATTTCAGTCGAAATTGATGAATATAGAGAAGCAGGGTTTTGAAACGAGTCAAGGTCTACTCATTCAAAACCCGAAAGCAGAAAGATTTCATTACAAGATATAGAAATATCGAAAACTACTAGCATCGACATGAGCACGGCTATAAGCACTATAAGGCTGACCGACTCCAGATACACTTGTCAAGACAGACCGACACTACGTGGAGGCATAGAGTTCTGCCCAGATCTAGTAGTGTAGAATCCCAAAGGAAAATCCAGCTCAACCTTAAGCATAAAGTACAATGAAATCATAAACAAAAGGGATATAACCCACACAGGGTATAAAAGAGAACAAAAAACAATACAAACAATAAAATCAGAGAAAAATAAAACGAAAATCATCTGGCTGGGAAGTGGTCACGAACAGTTTCTTTGAAAATGTCCAGGAAGCCCTTCATTTCTCTTTCGGGGACATTTTCGGAGAAATTAGTTTTTCAGTATCCTCACATCTTTAATATCGGAATTGAATTGCTCTGAGATGTGTTAGTACTTGTTTGGGAAGCACTATTACATATTTAACCCTTCTTTTTTTTTTTTTTTAAAGGTGAGCACGTATAACTTTGAACAGATCAAAAAAATTTAATCATAGATATAACAGGGCATACAAGGTAAAAAAACGTTATCCAAATTATTCATCTCATAGGGTTCAAGGTATAAAATAATCTTTTGAAAGATCAAGTCAATTGAATAACGGTAAGCTAGTGAACAAATTACACATTTGTGCAGGGCTATTATCGATGTCCAAAAATCAAGCCAAAAAAGTTGAATTGTTCACCAGTTACCAATCCAAATGAACTTGATTTTCGCAGTATTATTCTATGCGTCAACCTCTAGCAAGATAAACACTTGTATATTTTTGCCCCATGTACTGTATATCCACACTTTGTTGGATTATGTATACAAAGGATACTAAACACGAGTCAAAAGGATTTTTATTGAACAACGAATGAATTTTTTGATCCTCTCACGTGACCATCATATATGTGATATATTTACCAAAGTTCCACTTGACTATTCCAGCCATTCATATTATAGGACTCAATATTTTCCTCATCCATGCAAAAATTCAATGTAATCGGACTTCATTGATAAAGGCTTGTTCGAATCGCATATAAGGGAAATAAAAGGCCGGACATTAAAAGTCCATTTCATTTTTTATCCTTCGTTTAGTTAAATACTGATGTTCGATCAGTTTTATTTATACTGATGTTTGTTCAGGTGAATGCTGATGTTCAGGTATATATACCTGAACAAACATCAGGTATATATGCCAATCTGTCCTATGATTTTCAGCCAAATATTTTCTGTGTCCCAGAACAAGATGTGACAGTGACCGAACAAATAAGCTTAGACATCAAAAAAGTACAAATATAAGAGAATCAAAGAAACACTCTTTACAAAGAGATTTAGCTAGGAATGTATTGCACACTACCCGGTACCTTAAATCGAGGACCTTGATCACAGCCTTAGGACTGCGTTAGGCTTGCTTCTACTACACAAACCGAAATGCATGCATGTTATTATATATATGAAAGCATGAAGGAAGTCAGCCAAGGTCTCCTCTTATGGTCTACTCCCCATTTGCTTGCTTACTGGCTACTCAAACCAACCTTCTAGAACGCTAGCTAAACTTTAGTATATTATCATAAATTATTTTACATCCATGAGTGTTCTAAACTGAGCACTTTTCATAATTCTCGAGTACCAAATCAAGAACAGAGTACATAATAATCGCAAGCTAGTAACTAAATACAATCAACTTAAGCAATTGACTGAAGAATTAATAAGAAGCCTATATCATGATGAAGCCAATGACCGAACAGCTTATTCTCTTGGTCTCCAAAACCAGCGCCATCTGCTGAATAATAAACAAACAAAACGGATGCGTTAATAAGTGATCTAAATCGTTCATCTTGTAAGACCCACAAAATATTGTTTTTATTCTGAAAATTAGCTTCACCGGATATCAATAGGTGCATCAAAATATTACATTTGGGTTTATAAAACGGATGATCATGGAAAGTTTACCTCTACAGGATCAGACCGTCCATTTTATCAACTAAAATTCAACTTTTGATAGATCTCTTCATATCCAATCAAGATGATTTTTAACGTGAATATATTACATTGTGGATCCTATAAAATGAACGGTTCTGATTATAACAATAATGCACATGCAGTGAGATTCACAATGGGCGGCGGTGGAAAACCCACCATTTCCACCGCCGGCGGAAAGAATTTATTCTCTTGTTGAACTGCTATACAAACAAATGAACCGTTTGGTTCGGTTTGGTATGCTTGTTCATTTCAAGTAAAAAAATTATGCTTCGTGAATTTTGTTTTTCATATTTCAGTCAAGTTTTGGAATTTTTTTTTTCAGCGAGTGGGACAAGAAAGCAAATAATAAAACCCTTTGCATTTAACAAATAATAAACGACAAACAAAACAAATATAGCTCCATTTTTGCCTATGATTTATTTATTATAGCTCTATTTTGGACACTACAAAATAAAAAATAGAAAAAATAGAGCTATAATTGGACAACGCAAATAGACAAATCATAGGCAAAATATTACGTATACTATACTATTTGTTGTTGGAAAGAGCACTTCACCGTGTTAAGAAAGAGGACGGGGATTTTGGGTCTGATGGGATATAGGAGTATATAGGAGTAATTTTTTTGTTGGCCTTTTTCCTCGGGACCTAAATCGACGTTGTTTCGGGTCACCTAAGAGAGTGGATTTGGGCTGTGAAGCTTTCAAACTGAATTTAAACAATCCATGTCCCCCCAATTCGGGTTATATATTAAAGGCTAAATAATCTTATGAACCCCTAACTAATTAAAGCAGAGTCCCAATTACCTGATCACATCCCAAGGGCGAAACCGTCAGATACGAGGTCTCTAACACTAGGAGTCATAACAAAGGAGTACTGCTCGCTACGTGGTGGTGACGGCGGCGGCCGTCGGTCTGTTGTCCGTGAACCGGAGCTGGACTCAGAGTGAGGGTGGGACGATTGGCGTCGGGAGACTCGGGACTGGTGTGGAGATGGTGGGTCATGCGGCGGCCGTCTGCAAACCCGGAAGAAAATGTAACACACGACAGATATGATAACTCCGATGCTAATCCTCCCAAAAGTACTCGCGGCCAACTTCTGTAGGGAGGAGGGAGCAGTGCGAGCTGGCGGTGCAACCGATACGCAGCAGTGAGAAATAGGGGTCCGTACTGGAGGAGGTGGCGGCGAACAAACCGTGAGTGGGATGTCCGGCTCTGGCGGTGGCAACAATGGCAGCGGTGGAGGTGGGGGAGGAAAGGAGAGAGTCTGCGGTGGGGGAGGAAAGGAGAGAGTCTGCGGTGGTGGTGTGAAGAGAGTACTGGGTGGTGGTCGGAATGGCAGGGGTGGTGGTGGGAATTGTGGGGACATGATCGTCATCATGTTTCCTTTGAGGTCTCTACAGACAGACAGACAAGGTAAGGCTAATAGAACTAAAAGAAGGAAATGAAGCTGCATTTTGGTTGGAGATTTTGAGTTTGTTTTGGTTTGATGCAAATTGAGGGGAAGCGTATTGGTATTTATAGAAATGAGAAAGGTGACGTGTATGGAGGAGAATATTTGTTAATGGAGGAGGTGGAACCCTAGTTAACAGGAGGAGAATATTTGTTACCGAGAGGAGAATACTAGTAGGAGTATTTGTTAAAGGAGGAGGTGGAATGGACCTTTGTTAACAAGAGGAGAATACTTATCTTTTTTACAGGAGGAGAATACTAGTAGGAGTATTCGCCATCTTCCCCTTCCTTTTTAAAAGAACTCTTCCTTTTAAAAGAACTCTCGAAAGGGAAAAGTTGATTGTTGGGGAATGAGTTTTCAAGGAAAAACAAAAAAAGTTTCGACTTTTGTGGGTCCGTCGTCATGAGTTCTCTACATAGTTAGTTCTTGGAATTCACTTTCATCAAGATAGACAAACTCTTAATTGGGATGGGCTTCAGAGGAATTTTTCAAACTCAGCCCAATTTGTAAAATGACTTAAAATCTTAACTCATCCTGACCCTATGGGCCTAAATCTTTTTCCCTAACCCTAAAAAAACCCGAATTGGACTGGACGGATTGAACGGGCTACTGAACCCAGTATACACTCCTAACTCACAGGAGGTGGGATCCATACTTATTGAATCTGTATTTACCCTTCTACTTGTGTTATTAGCCGTCTTCCCCTTCCTTGGAAAACAACTTCTCGCATACTGTGTCTGTCACATTTTATTTGCTATTTAGGATTACGTGCATCTTTTTTGAAATTTTTGTAACTTTCAATTTACAATCTATTGTATATAGAATATAGATCTTATTTGATAAATTTCAAATTTATTTCATTAATTTATTTTAAACTTTAAAATTAAAAATTGTAGACGTTTGAAAATGACACGAATATTTAAGGGAAGCAAATAAAATGAGACAAAAGGAGTAACAATTTACAGTTCTAAGTTCAGTTGATTCTTAAATTACACATTTTGACTCGTATTCATACCAAGTTGTCCCAATTTCATATGACCTGCTCAAGTTTTCATACAAAAATATCTTTCATTGAGCAAAAAAAAAAAACAGATGCATTATTACGTACATATTTAAGGCCGCAAACAAGCCAGACTGATGGTACACTCAAGTTTGTTTGTTATGGTTTTAGCGAGCCCAGCTCAAATTCAATGAAAAGTTTACAAAATGGAAGGGAAGGAATGTACGATATTTATAGAGGGTGGGAAAGGGCTGAACCAACCACAGGTGAGGGGCAAGTTGGTGGCAGGGCTGCAAATAAATTGAGTCATTCGTAAACTGTTCGAGACTTGATTCGGTAAAAGCTCGTTTGAGTTCGGTTCGAGGACTAAATGAACCGAACCTAAACTCAATTTTAGGCTTGATTATTAAATGAGCCAAATCTGAACCTAATAGTATTCGACTCGGTTAGGAAAAAAGCGAGCTGCCCCATAAGATTAGGTAAAAGTTTTTGGTTTTTTTTTTTTTTTGAACCGGAAAGTTTTGGGTACTTCAACATTCAAGATCAGGGGCTGAAAAAGTCCCATAAGGAAAAAGTTTTGGATACTGAAACCTTCAAGATTAGGAAAAAGTTTTAGGTACTTCAACCTTCAAGATTAGAGGCTGAAAATTCTCACTAGGAAAGAATTTGCTCTTTGTAGGCTGTAGCCCCTTTATTACCATAGACATAAAATCATAGAATGAAGACCATTTTTCACTAAACCACACGCAAACATCCAAAGAAAGGTACTTGGATGTATAAATAAAGTTTTGAATAGTAACTTCATTTTGGGGCCTTTTAATTGGGGAAAAAACTGAGGGTCTTAGGCAATGACTTCGTGAGTCTAGTCCTTAGAAATATTGTCCCACATTGCTTAGGAGAAAAATGGATGATCACTTAATAAATATTGGGACCTCTCCACTCATTGCCAATTGGTTTTGAGTTGGATGTTTCCACATGGTATCAGAGCAGGGCCCATTCCACTCCATATTATTAAAAAAAAATTCACAATCCACACCCCACGACAGACCAGCAAAAAGGCTGCACGATGATAGGACCCAAAAAGTGGTCACACGTGACAGATCTCAAATGTGGCTGCACGTGAGGGGGGATGTTAAGAAATATTGTCCCACATTGCTTAGGAGAGGAATGGGTGATCACTTAATATATGTTGGGACCTCTCCACTCATTGCCAATTGGTTTTGAGTTGGATGTGTAGCGGCCGGCTTCACCATGATCCGTCTGGCCCCCTACCCACTACAGGGTTCACCATCGTCGAATACGTGATACCGTGGACTTAGCCCGAGATCGGGGCACAGTTGGGTGCGGAATGGCATCCAGCCCGTCCTCGGTAGAAGGCAGCGCCCAGGGGAACGCCTAGCAGCCTCGCCGAGGCGACGCCGAGGGCTCGGAACGTCACAGTCTCGGCCATACTAACCCAGGGCGGAGTGCACCAGGGCTCGGGTCCGAGCGTGCCCGACGGCCTGGGACAAGCATTAATGGCACCCACCTATTAGTCAAAGGG
>JAXBDA010004972.1:0-26424 GCA_036023075.1 Gaultheria prostrata
GACCCAGATTGTGTTTGGGTCGACCCAAAACCCTCTGTTCATTCACTAAAATGTTTGGGTCGACCCAGATTGTGTTTGGGTCGACCCAGATTTGCTTCAGGCTGAACCAACTTCGCGAGCACGCTCCAGCTTCGTCCGAACTCGGAATGCGGTGTTTCTTGAACCGTTGGAAAACTCTATGAGTCTACTTTCATACCCAATTGACCTCATCTTCATGGCCTTTGTATCTTGAGAGAAATGAGCCTTTTCCTATCGGCGTGTCGAATTTCCTCGAGGCTCATAGCTCCAGATTTCTTGTTCCTTTGTTTCGGGCCTTCCTTGAACCTTCCAAAGCTCATTGAGTCGACTTCTAAGCTTCGATGATTGTCCTCTACGGCGTTGAGGTACCTTGGGTACTTCCGGATATAACCGGGAGTCTTTGCAAGCCTTTGGAAACGGATTTAGCCCCTCCGGCTTGATCGAGTGTCCTTTGAACTTCCCGAGCCTTAGCCAAATCTTCGTGTCTTGGCTCTCGAGGCTCGGTGGTGGGATGACATGGAACACATGGCCCTCGGATCCTTGGGATTCGTCCCGGAGCGCTTCAAATGCGCTTTATTCCATGGTTTTACCTGAAACTACCAAAAACACACTTTGCGCAACATCAATCATATCAAGCGCTAAAACGCGCGTGTGTGTGATCTAAACGAGCTAGATGAGCCCGGATATGTACAATATTAGGGGCTCATCAAAAGCAAAAGTTGAAAATCAACTTAATGAGAAAATCAAGGCCATTAAATCTAATCGTGGTGATGAATACTACGGTAGATATGATGGATCATGCTAACAATGTCTAGGGCCTTTTGCGAGATACTTGGAAGAATGTGGAATCATACCTCAATACTCAATGCCAGGAACACCACGTCAAAATGATGTATCTGAGAGATGAAATCGAACCCTTAAGGATATAGTTAGAAGTATGATAAGCAATTCCACGTTTCCGAATTCCCTTTGGGGAAAGCCTTAAAGACCTTATATCCTTAATCGAGTAAGTCGCTAAAACCCCATACGAGCTGTGGACTGGAAAGTAGCCCAGTCTCAGGCATTTCCATGTCTGAGGTTGTCCAATTTAGGCTAGGCTTTATAGGCGTAATGAAAGCAAATTGGACTCAATTAAGTACATTAGCACAGATCTCATGACTACGGATCCGTTTACAAAGGGCTTACAAATCATGAATGATACCCCTGATAATGTAAGGAGTTTAGGATTTCACAACATATGACAGACACAAATGACGGGGTAGCACCCTAACAAGCTCATTTACAAAGCTTTAGTCGGTGTATCTCGATAGGAGGATAACTCTCCTTGTAACTTTTGTCAGCTTCAATCCAAAAACTTACATTTAGTTTTTCCTCCGAAACAATACCCACATTGAAAAAAGGAAAAAGCTGCATTGCCGTGTGTGTGTTTGTGCCAACAACCCTAGTTTCCTGTATGCAAATTCCAAACCGATTCACTGCTGCTACATTTGTAGTAACACTATGAGTCAGATCAAAATTCCCGTTACATCAAAAGCTTCAAAACCATTTGGTGTTATATAAGACAAGCCAGGCTTATCAAAGTTTACTATTGACTAAAGCCTAAATTTCTACAAAGAAAGTGATGTCTATGCAACAAATTCTAGAATTAAAGCATACTAATAAAGTAGAGATAAGCTAACTAACACTAGAATCTGTCTCTTTAGAATACTAGATTTTTATCCGCGGTAAACGAAAATCTGATTCATCAACGTCCACCATGAATCATCATCTGTATCTGGATCACCAAACTGACATACCCCAAACTGCATCTGGATCAGAGTGGGTTGTGGTGCGTGGTTCCATTGACTACTGACATACCCTAAACTGCATCTGGATCATCATCTGTATCTGGATCACCATCAGCCCCAATAATTCTAAAATTCACGAGTGAGCTCGACTCAGCTAGTCCCGTTACGTAATCTGTATGAAGAAATAGGTTTAAGCGGTTACCTTTTCGGTCTCGATTGAGGAGGCAATGGAAGAACGGAATCGACGAATAGTGGAATTCAGGATGTGGAAACCAAGGGTTCTTCGAATAGTCCTGCAACAATTCCGCCGCTGATATTAGCGAAGAAGATGATGAATTCGTTAACCTCATTTCATTTATTCCTGCTCTAAAAGTATATATTTTCTGGTAAAAATAATTTTGATCCAGTGTATAGACACATCTATTATCATCAGTAAAAAAGATTCACTTAAATTACTTTCGATTATGTATCATTCAATAATCGATTCACATGATTTTTAATACGGTGAATCATCGTGACAAGATCTACAACATGAACGGATGAGATTGTATTAATAATTTTCTAATAAATCACGTTTGAGCAATTATACATTAGTTGGCATTATTCTTTAATAAAAGGGATTGGATCGAATGTGGCCAAATTAATTTTTATAAAAATAAATTCACATCAATCATCTTTGATCATGAACTAATAAAAATCAATTTTGTATAATAATTATCAAAGTTTATCTTATTGACAAGATCTAAATGTTGAACAATTTCGATCAGATTAATAATTCTGAAATAAATCTCCAGTCACGAATTAAGTTTCATTTCGATTGGGAAGAGTCAAACGACGTCGTTTTGGGTACATGACACAGGTTCACTCTATGTCATCTAAAGAGTCAAACGGCGTTGTTTCGAGTACATGACACAGGTTCAACCTATGTCATGTAATAAACACGACGTCGTTTTGGGTACATGACGTAGGTTTAACCTGTGTCATGTACCCAAAACGACATCGTTTTGTGTAACATATCTTATAAGCGGCTTATCTCAGGGCGACATCGTTTTGTTCGGTCGTCTTCTCCTTCCTCCTCCTAACCCTCTTCTCTCTTCCCCTCACCACCACGTCCCCCTCCTCCGACCGCCGCCACCACCAGTCACCACCACAACTCGCCACCCTTTGCCCCTTCACACCTCTCTTCTCGCTTTCTTTATGATCTTGAAATTCTAGATTTTGTTGGTGGCCTTGCAGTTGATCTCTGGTAATTTCTTTTGGGTTTTTTTCTTTACATAAAGCACAATTTCCATTCAGAGGTTAGGGTTTGAAATTTACTTGAGCTCATCTACCCCCAAGTTATTGAAAGCTCTGGGGATTAGAGTTCGCATTTTCAAAGCTGCAATACACAAATTACGAATGGCAAAGAGTCCGCTTGAATGGTTAAACATGATTATTTGTATTTATGATTTTTGTGTACAAATCAATAGTACTTGATGCAAACTACCCATTACAGTATTTGAATTTTCTTCATGTTATCATGTTTGATCTCTTGTCAATGGTTACTATTCAGAGCTATCATGGCAGCATGTGGGGACGAAGATGAGTGCATTTCAACTGCTGAGGCTACTCAGTTGGCTGCAAAGCTTGACGAGGAGACTATCAATAATCTGCCTCGGCCTGGACAAGTAGATTTCATCATTGGGGGGCCTCCATGTCAAGTATGTACAGCACTTTCTCTTTCCGTTAATAGAATATCATTCTTTTAATTTACTTGGATAAACAAACAATCGAGTTGTCGTACATTTTTTTTTTCTGCTGAGACATTCTTCCTCTGCAGGGCTTTTCAGGAATGAACAGGCATAATCAGAGCTGCTGGAGTAAGGTTCAATGTGAAATGATTTTAGCATTCTTATCGTTTGCTGATTACTTCCGGCCTAATTTTTCTTTTTAGAGAATGTGAGAAACTTTGTATCACATAACAAGGGGAAGATGTTCCGTTTGACCCTTGCTTCACTCCTTGAAATGGGCTATCAGGTAAATTGCAGCTTTTCTTACTCTTTTCTTTTAAAGATAAAAGAACTTCGACCCAACTCTATTTAATTACGGAGTTCGTTATCCAGTGAAGCACTTGTGACAAAAACAGTTGTACAAGTTTGTGGACAATGTGGACAAGGCAATCTCTTCCTCTTTCTCTTCCCAATGCTTCATTAGAGGATATGAAAAGGGAACTGTCAAGAGCAGGCTTCTCATGGAAAAGAGGCTGAGAGTTAATGACATGCGACCTCATGGATAACCTGAGCACAACTTTATCACTGTTCCTTAATCACATGGGTTTTTTTTCTTTTATGAAGTTGAACTTTGCTATCCATGTCCAAGGAACAAAATTTTGTTTGTTTTCCATCGAAATGGCTGAAATGATTCTGTTGCCTAGTAAAACCAAACCATAAACATCTAAAGTTTCATGTTTCATTGAATTGCACTAAAACGCGCTGAAACTCTAAGAAACATGCAGAAAAGTTGACTTGGTTCAATACCTATGAGAAAATCCAACAATGAGAGCTTCATACATTTCCAAATTTTTTTGACATTGCTCTTATGATTTCAAAACATTTCCGTCTTGTATCTGACTATAAAATTCGGTTGTTAGAGAAGGAAGGGAAGAGTCATTTCATTATCTGAATGTTTGTGACAGGTAAGGTTTGGTGTCTTCGAAGCAGGAGCATATGGTGTTTCTCAATCTCGTAAACGTGCATTTATATGGGCGGCCTCTCCTGAAGAGACACTCCCTGAATGGCAGGAGCCAATGCATGTTTTTTCCGGTCCAGAGCTTAAAATCTCATTAAATGGAAGTACCAAATATGTTGCTGTTCGAAGTACTTCAACGGGTGCTCCTTTCCGTGCATTAACTGTAAGAGATACAATTGGAGGAGATCTTCCTGATGTTAAAAATGGGGCTTCAGCAACTACTATGGATGTTACTTTCTTTCTTCACCAGGTTTATGGAAGTTTGGCTTCTTATTTATTTCTGTTATTTTTTACCTCATTATCCTCCTTTTCCGGTAAAGTATATAAATGAACCTGTGTCTTGGTTCCAAAAGACAGTGCGAGGAAATACTCGCATGTTACTGATCACATATCGAAAGAAATGAAGGAGATCAATCTCATTCGGTGCCAAAGAATACCTAAACGTCCAGGGGCTGATTGGCATGACCTTCCTGACGAAAAGGTAGTTTTCTTACCTGACTAGAGGAACTTTCGTTTCTGATATGAGTAAACTGATCACTGTGTTATCCAAGACAAAACTTTGATCCCACCTGTATAGTGCTATGTGTAGAGACTCTTCCCATATGGTGGTGGTTTTGAAATCAATTCTGTAGAACAACTGTATATCACTGTGTTATCCAAGACGTATTGTTGCTACCCTTTCTTTGTACGGCCAGAAAAGAAAAGCCGAGTTTAACACCAACAGATTGGGACAAATTCCTTGTTTCTGCCGTCATTGGGCTGGTCAGTTAAGTGATATCCAGCAATTTAGATGACCTGACTGTGGTTGGTTTTCGATCATCATCCTCATGTCCACCATCTCAGTTTTTTTACAGGTCACTGTAGTCAGTTCGATTAATAAGCCTAAAGCTAATGTAAAAGTTCTTGCTCCTATCCTCTCTGGTGTGATTGGCTTTTGCGCAAAGACGTACTTCTCGCTAAGTATATCTCTTTCTTCAATCGCTGGTGCAGTACGATGTAGATTTCACTCGGTCAATATGCTTACCGATTTTGATGAGAGTTTACAAAAGTTTTGGCTGTTTCTTGATTTTTAAGGTCTGCCTTCAACTGAGCTACTAACACGTAAGTTTTCTCAACTACTTTCAGGTTTCAGAAAAACTTTACTGCATTTCAGAACTCGACCACACGATCCATTTATGAAAGCCAACTAGATAGTGGAAGAGGCACTCTTCTTCACTTGTGCGATGAAGTGATTCAATGGGAAGTATGTAGTCTGTTGCAACAAATTTTTGCCTTCTCCTAAGCTAATCTTCTTTGGACGTGTTAATACAGTTCTTTCCTCCTGAAACAATGGGAATCATACAGCCGTTTCTGTAAATGGGTAGGTCTTCAAACACTAGTAATTACAGCTTATGATCACCTTTTACGGGGAGATTTCAACTTCTTGATGAAATCTTAATCAAATCTGAACTCAACATCTATGGTGGAGTCCTCTAAAATCTACAGGCCTTGAGATAAATTTTGCCTGGTTGACTACTATTGGTCAATATTCACCAATCATGTCGGTATAATTGTCGGTGAATAATGTAACTCAAATCTTTAGTTCCCAGAATCTGTGCCGAAGTTCTTTCTTCTTTGGTATAGTGGATTACTTGCTTTGTTTCTGGTTTTGGAGCCAGTTGCTAGTCCCTCAACTTTGATGGAAGCAATGAAATGCTGTCAAATGTTTATAGAGCCATAACCAATTTATCCTTCGACTGTGCAGGTGAAAGAGGTCATCATTTCATTCTTCATATTGATGGAACAGGGTAAAGCAACTAGACAGGTATGCATTGCTTTAGTATCAAGAAACTTCTGGATATTTCTTTTTTCGCTTTTCTCTCTCTTTCTTTAGCTATTGGCATGCATCGCTGCCATTCTCTTCCAATGTAACTCACACGAGACAGACACGAATTTGAACTTTGTAACAAACATGTCAAATATATCTTTTAAGAACAAAGAGCTCCACCATCCTTAAAGGACAAGACTCAAGAGATCAATCCCTAGAATTAATAGTTTCGATCTTCCGCCATTCTAAGAAGAAACTGGTTTACCATTGAGCTTCTGCTTTGTAAGATGTTTTCTTAGTGTCCTTGATACTGTCCACCTTTCAAGAAACAACATGATTTTATCTTCATCTACTAGGAAATCTTAGGGAGGGGCTACCTTTCACCAAAATCTTGGAAGGAAAATCAAATAATTCACCTAATTAAAAGACATTTCCTATTTTCTTTTGTTGCTTTTGGAATTTTTTGGCATAACTCAAATGTTGATTTGATGGTCTGAAACAGGATCTTGACAAGAGGTGCAAGAGCTAATTAAACAGGAATTTGGCGTGAGATGCAATTTTGACGTGGACGATGCAGTTCAAAAGTTGGAGAAATTAGGCATTGATCTTGACAATATTTTTACGGAAATTACATCTGAGTTGCAACCAGATGAAGAAGAGCCCAGAATAGACCTGACTTACTGACACGAGTTTTCAGGAGTAAGGTGGAACATCTAAAAAAAGAAGTTATTAAAAAACAACTAGCGTTCTTAATTCAAGAGACGATGAAACTCTCAGTTATCCTCTTGCGTTTGTAAGATTGTCAGTGCTTGGCCATTTCTTGTGTGCTCAGTTAATTAGGCTCTCAATTTTTTTCCTTTTGACAATTAATTTTTCCCAGATTGCCTCACCGGTTCCATGCATCATGTTAGGCGGAGAATTTTTATGAAATCTGACCATGTTTTGCTGTCTTAAAGAAGACGCATACTTTATATCTGATTTTTTTTTTGCCTTGACATTTGTTTCTATGTATGTAGTTTTACTTGGGCTTAAAGGTTTCCTATTGTGTTTTGCTTCTTCCCGGCCTTGAGACCACTCTATAGTACAACATTTTTTAACCAATGACCAGAAAGACCACACGCAACGAACACTACATGAGCACAGCAATGAGCATAAAACGACGTTTGAAAAACAATGAGCACATGGCTATGTGCAACGCTGCCATGTAGCATTACCAATAAAGTAATTACAGTTGCTTACATAAATTCAAGAAAATTAAAAACTCCCCTCCCCTCCAGTTGTAGCATTACCAAGAAAGTAATTTCAAGAAGATATGACAACTACCGTGACTTTTGGGTTATGGATCAAGACAGATTACGCATCCACCAATTCCCAGAGATTGTGAAAAATGATGGTCGCCATTCCAACCTGAGAATATGACGCACCACTTCAGTGATGTATGCCTCGCACATTAAATGGAAGTGAAATTGAAAATATGTCTTGAATTAAAGCCAATCGAAGAAAGGTACGAATTTTGGTGCAAAAGGTTAGTTTCAGCATCTTTTGTCCGGACCAAGCAAAGTTTGTCCGGACCAGCTGGTTTGGAAACGTTTGGGAAGCTCGCTGCACTGCTTGTCCGGACAAAGGACGCTGAATGTGCACGGCTGCGCGGTTTTAAAGAGGGTTTTGACCTAATTTTTTTGTACTTTCTTATAAATAGAGAGGCCTTGGGGGATATTAGGGTTGGACTTCTTGAGTGAATCCGTTTGAGGGAGCCCCCATGGGGTTCTCAGTAGTGTGTTATGGTTTCTCAATTGTTCCATTGGTTTGGTCTTGGGTTGAGATTAGAGATATCTAGGGTTTGGAGTCGTCTCTTTCGTGTGTGTGAGGCATTGATGCTTTATTAGGGTTTCTAATAGAGATTGGTTCATGGATATCTATTGGATGCTTCAATTAGAGTTTCAGGTATAGCCGGCTCTTTGTAATTTCTCCCATTTGACACTGAATCCTCTTGCTCTTCCCCGTGGACGTACCTCTAGAGCTTTGTGCTTAAGGGGGAACCACGTAAATCTTGTGTCTTGTTTTCTTGTTGATTGTTATATTCTCATACTTCGGGTTTTGGCACAACAAGTGAGAATACATAAATTTCACCAATAGCACAAGTCAGAGGATTTCCATCTCAAGTAGTAGTAGCTGGTTAATGTGGCCTTTGGAAAGATGGATTTTTAAGCTTGCTATTGCAGAAATGTACGATTCTGATATATGTGCACCTTTTGTATTCTAATTTGCTTACTCCAATTAAGACTCGGTTGCTTTTATGTCCATTATTTTATCTCATTGCCTGTAGACTTTTGTTCTTTTATTCTGGTAAAAGTTAGTTACTGATATCGTGAATGCATGATTGTGATTTTTATGTCTTGGAGATATCACGCTATTTTGGAGCCAAATCGCCTCTCATATGAAAGAAAATTTTCCATCTCATTGCCTGACTGGTTGGAAGGAGAGAGTTGGGATTTTGATAGTTTCTTATCCCATTGCTTGATTTTTTGTAGCAGAACTTATAGATAGGTTAAATGATTATAGACTTCCAGTGTTCCTCTTCCATCCTTCAACCTTTCACACTGATCTTATATTTCAATGTGCTTCTTTCATGTCCATTTCTTGTCACATTTGTTTATAATGCTCTATTTAATTTCATGTTATTTTGGCTGCTGCAGATCTGCTAAGAAGTCCCGTCTTCATCTGAACATTCATTGGAACAGGTAAGAAATTTGTATAACAGATTGCATCATAGTGCTAATGTAAGGGCAGAGAAGCGCTATAGGTTCTTTGCATGAAATCCTCGGCCTTGATCAGGGATCTACACCAAGTGATGCTGCTATGGAACAAACAGATTTGCTGGAATGATATGCAGAATTCTTCATCTCACATGTTACCTGACTTTATGACCTCTATGAATGACTCCGCCTGTGCTTATCTGGGTAAAGGACACACCTTAAGCGGATAGAATGCGGGTGAACCCAGTTCTCACGTCATGCTGAACCATGTCAGCCATAATAGTGTGCGAAAAACAGAACATGGAGCTGGTTCCACATCAGAAGAGCGTTAGTATGAGCCAGCTAATACAATTTTGCTAAGTATTGCCAACGCAAACCGCATAAGCAATCAAATACCAAATGCGCCCTTGTTTGTGCGAAGTTCCAATGATGGTATTGCTCAGGATCTTAACGCGAGTGCAGGATTTCTAGGGCATGGTGATGACGATGATTGTCAAATCATGGATCCTAATAATGCATTCAAGTCCGACATATTGAAAAATACTCGAGTCCAATCCGCAAGTAATTCTTCTCATCCTTTCGGGTTGTTTTCTGGAAGTGGTGGGTATTTGGCTGGAGATTGTGATGGAAGGCCAAGTTGTTCATTAGAGGGCCGTCCATTATCTTGTGAAAGAAAGGCAATGGAAGGAAATACTGGGCAGTCTTATATGAGTGGAAGTTCGACCTACTTTCAGCCAGCAGATAGAAGTACTGTTTGGAATGCTGTTCCTGGTCGATATAATGCTGGAATAAGCTCAAGTATATCTCTACCCCATCACCAAATGTGCCCTTAGAGGACCATGTTCTGGAAGCCCCCTTTTGAATATGACAGGACATGGTGAAAATCCCCATAGAAATTACTGTGCGAGTATAAATCCTTCATGACAACAAGATTCTGTACCTGTTAGTGTATTTCCCACCGGGAGCACTGTTGTGCACTTTAATGTTTCGTTACTGCAGCAATCATCAAGACTTCTTCCCATCGGTAATTCTTTCGACTATACAAATCCTCCAATGCAATCTGGTGTTGTGCATGTTCGTCCCCCATTACAACGAACTACACAATCATCTACTTGGAGGAATGGCTCTAACTCTAGAGCAGGAGAAAGAGATGCCATGCAACATGAGGAACCCAACTCAATTACCATGCCAAGAAACATTTCCGAGCATCTTATTTTTGTACCAACGCATGAAATCAGAATTTCCCCTCGAAGTACTGGTAATTGGAATTTGACCTTTAGAAACATTAGTAGTGCTGCGAATGTTGCTTCATCTTCTCAAACTGGTTCAAGTTCAGGTGTCCACCCAGTACCGGGTCCCAGTTGGGTTCCTCATCGTAGTCCTTCAAGGTACCCACGGAGGTTACAAGAATTGGTCTGTCGATCGATGTTATCTTCCGCTAGTTCTGAGTTTGTAGACCCCAGCAGTGGTAATTCTGCAGAACAATTTGGTTCTTCCTCGCGAGAAATGGCACTTTCATCTGCAAATATCAACCAGGGGCATCATCTGCCTCACTCAAGGCCTTCGTTGTCGCTGAATAGACAACTTGATGGTGCTCGGGCGTTGCAGAAACCCATGCTCTCCTTATGATAACTTGTACGAAAATTTGTTGAAGCCAGATGCTCAATTCCTGTAGCCTGTTTTATTTTTTTGGCCCGTGCCTTTTCCTGCTGCGAAAATAATTTAACTTCATAATTCTTCTTGAGATCTGGTGGCAAATTTAGCTGATTGCTTATTGCAAGTTAATGTATGATTCATTATGTTGCGACTTGTGAGTGTTTCTACCATAACGAGTACCGCATGTTTCAAGTCTTCCTAATTGTAAATGTACCTACGTTATAAGTGTCTTTTTCTGTACTTTCCGAAGGTGGTGGTGATTTCCGAAGGTGGTTGTGAAGAAATTTAGTGATCAGTTCTTAGGGAAAAGAAAATTTTCTTCAGAAGGTGGTTAAGTTAATTTGCTATGATTCTCGTTGGTTTTTTATAGGGAAGAGGGGGCCTGTAGTCCCTATAGGCTGTTCCGATGCATATAGCCTGAATTTCTAACTTGGTTTAAATGCAGGTTCCAATTCCTTTGGTTAATAACGTGTATGGACTTTCAAAGCTTTGAGGATAAAAATAGTGTAGTACAATATGTCAAGGGCCTCGTGCATTTTTTGGTTTCAACTTCAAACTCGAAATAGACCGGAGATTGTTATTTCCCACCGGGAGCACTGTTGTGCACTTCAATGTTTCGTCACTGTAGTAATCGATGCTAAACAATAAATAGAAAATGGGGGTAATCTTTCCTAGCAACGGGGTTGTTTTGGTTTATTTCAGTTTGTTACTGTTGCGGTGGTTTGGTTCCGTCGATGATGTTTGTAAGCGGTTGTTTTTTTATGGTCACTTACACGGTCGTTTTATGTTAGATATTGTAACGACTAGAATTGACTACGTCCTCTCCTCTTAATGACTTGTGGATGTCATTGATGCGTCGGCAAGCGGCTTTTGCCAACTTTTGTGCATGCGTGTTATGTTCTCAGTATCCAGTGCTATTTTATGAAGATACCTTGTGATAAGTTTTTGAGATAAAAAGGTTGTAAAGAGTTGTGTATTTTTTGTTTCTAATCCATTTTTTAAACATTTTAATAATTACTCTCTCCGTCCCTTTTTAAATGTGTTACCTGGAAATTCCAACTATTTTTCTTCACATCAACTTTTATAACGTTTACATCTACTTTCCATTAATGACTCTTATCAATATAATAATACCTACTAACTTTTTAAAAAAGAATCTACTTTTAAGGGCAAAATAGAAAATGTACCCACTAACTTTTCAAAACACACACTTATTAAGGGATAGCCCAAAATGAAAATGTACACGCTATAAAAGGGACGGAGGGAGTAGAATTTTAAATATTTTAACAAACTTTTTTACTTTTTGACTAGACCTGTGCCGTACACATAAAAAATGAACAGAATATTAAATAATTATCTAAAAAATCAGTAAAGACGAAAAAATACGAATGACGAAACAGTAAAAAAATTTAGTGATAAATTTTAAGATATGGGAAAAGAAGAAAGCCACGTGTTCAGTTTTTAGTAAATTGGACCATTTGGTTTATGTTTCTCATTTGCTAAAATTAAAAGTTTCCTCATTTGGTGAAATCTACGTTTGATTTTAATATATTGTAAATGAAATATAGTCTTGAAGATTTTATCAAATTGACTTTTAATTAAAAAAAAGTGATTTTATCAGCCCGGTGATTTTATGGGATTTTCCATTTCATCAAATGGAAACTTGGCCTACTATAATTTTAATGATAATGACTACTATGAATTTGGAAAACAAAAAATGATATCCGGTGACAGAGACAAAAGGAAGGTGAAAGTTGAAGGGTTGAAAGTGGAATTTACCCTTCGTTCTCACTGTAGTAGCGTAATCCTCCCCCAAAACGCGAGATTATATAGAAACTGTTTATTAGGGTTTTGATGCAGTATAGCCAAACCTATTTTTATAAACTTAAATTCATTAAGATTAACTAGTAATCCATTTTCAATTAATATGAAATTTTTACATGATATGTATTTTTTTGCGTTCTACAATATGAATGTCTTAGATCATTCAAATATCACTGAGATAGATAGGAAACGTACTTAAACTCCTCTAAAGGTGTTGATATGGAATGGGATATGATTCAATGTATCCAAATCCATTTTAGAAAATAGAAATTCATTTAGATTTATGTATTAATATGTAATTTATTTATGAAATATTCATACATCATATGTGTTATAATAATTTATACAAGAAGAATGTCACGGATCATTAAATAATGGTTCATATAAGTAGAAATCGTCTTTGTAAATGTTAGTTTGAAATGCAGTCGTTTTGGAGGACATGACACAGGTTCAACCTGTGTCATGACGTGGAATTTCTTTTTTTTCCCCGGGGAAAAACCCCTCCTTAAAATCATTTTCCTTCCGTCTTCATTCTCGCCAAAAGCGGGAATAGTGAGAGTCATCGGAGAATTGAGAGAGAGGAAGGGAGGGAAAGATGAGGCGGCGGAGGGTCGGTGTACTAAGGAGAGGATGAGATGGGCTATGTGATCGGGATGGCCTGGTATCAACGGCTGGTGGTGGTTTGACTCCATTGAGGCCAAGTCTGGGGTATTATTACTTTTCATTTCAATTTGTTTTAGAGCTCTTAATTGTATTTCTTGTATGTCTAAGCAGAAATTCGGCTTTGTATCCCTTAACGTTGGCATATAGAATACAACAAAACAAATTGGCATGATTGAGTTGGTTTAGTTGGAAAAAAGTACCTGATTACGGATGTAGTTTAAGCAGAAATTCGGCTTTGTATCCCTTAACGTTGGCATTGAGTTGTAGTGCCGGCTCTGAGGCTTTTTGAGGCGTGATTGAGTTGCAGTGCCGGCTCTGAGACTTTTTGAGGCCGGATGCCACCTTTATTTTTTAGGCCCATTGTATAATACAAAGAAAAAAAACAGACTACAAGAATTAAAAATAACAATAGCACAAAGCTCGATAATCATTATATACGTTAATCCGAAATATATTACTTAAACATCACGCTTCTCACATTTTTCGCAGCAAAAGTAATAATTAAGCTCTCATAATCAAGTTTAGACACCATAGCTTTTTCAACGGATAACATAGCTAATCCATTTAACCTTTCTTGCGACATAGTTGACCGAAGGTAAGATTTGATCGACTTTACTTTGAAAAGCTTCTTTCTCCAGAGGCCACTGTGACTGGTGTAGTCAACAATATTCTATAAGCAATCCACGCATTGGGAAAACAGTCACCCATTAGCTTCAAATAATGGAGCACTTCACTGGTGTAGTCAACAATATTCTATAAGCAATCCACGCATTGGGAAAACAATCACCCATTAGCTTCAAATAATTGAGCACTTCCACTGGTTTTCTTGTTTCTATAGGTAAAACATCATTCATTGAATATTATAGATGTATACCCATATATAAGGGTATAAAATATCTGGGGGCCCACAAAATTAGTCAAAATTTGGCGGCCAGATGCGGGTGCATTCTTGGCGTATGTCCAAAGCCAGCTCTGTTGAGTTGGTTTAGTTGGAAAAAAGTACCTGATTTTGGATGTAGTTGAAAATATGGGGTTTTGACAATTTGTTCGAGTTTCTCAGGGCGTAGGGGTTGTATGAAGGGAAACTTCATTTTAATGGGATTCTATTGGGTGCCTTCTTAGATTTTAGGTTTCTATCTCGGCGCAAGGATGTTAAAAAGCTTAACCCCCCTTATTCTTATTAGTTTTCAATATGAAAAGGGGAAAAAAAATGAAAAGTTGGTCTCCCGCCTGGGTATTTTTGCTACGTGTAAGACATGTGTGGCAACTATGTCGTCGAAGGGCCTAGGGCTCGGTGAATCTAATTCCATATTTAGCTTGGAATATGGTGGAATTCGTCTCAATTTGTTGTTCGTGTGACACGAAATCGAGAATTGGTTAATACAATACCGATTTTGAAACCACTTGGTTGTTCAATTGAAAATCTCAAATGAGATTGTTTGATGGCGTGGCTGTTTTTACAATTTCCATTAACTATCCGGTGTTCACAAACTAACTGCTAGACTGTATTGTTATGTTCTACACTGTCAACTCCATTTTTTGCGTTGTGAAATACTCTCTTTTCATTTGAGGGTGCTTCATGTATGCAGATCTGTCCTGTTTGAGCAAAAAAGGTGGGAATCAATATGGTTGTGCACATAATCACGCAACATGGAAGCATCTTAAATAAATCCTTTTTTATTTTTCTTCTGAATTAGCATTAGCTTTATTCGCGTCATTTAGTAAACTGCCGCTTCACATTTGTTCTTCTCCCAAAAACTGATTTGTTAACACATCGACGTGTGGGTTCTGGAAAACAGATTGTTGAGAAGGTCCTGATACTTAGTTTTCAGAGTAAAATAGCTGGTGTTATCATTGAGTAAATTGGGTTTATAAAGATGATTGTTATTGAGAATGTTAGGAAAAGTCTTAGTCCAAAGATGAATGACTTCTCTTTTTCAAAATCATGTGGCAAAAAAGCTATTGGAAAGTCTTGATCTTAGTACTAAAATTATAGTTCTGTCTTCTGAGTGAGCTTTTATTGTTCTGCAAGTACTTGCTGGGTGTCTTTACTTTTTAATTTGTGGAATTCGGAATTCATGTAATTAAAAAGGAGGACCTGAAGGTGTTTATAAACAGTGCAAGAGCTCTTAACTGTTCATGTGAAAGTTCTCTCAGTCCAGTTATGATTTTTTGTAGAGCTTTAAGAAGTATACGACTTTCAAGAAAGATTTCAATGAATTGATCCTCCATCTCCTGGGAGGTCTCGTGAAGGATGCACTACACTTTGAAGAAATCATATCTGGCTCTACTTCAAATCTTTCCTATATTGACGTCAAATTGGATGAGCTCCAGAGCAAGGTACATCACATTTGTATTGACATATTTTTCTCCAAGCCATTTATTTTTATCAAGCAGTGTAAATGTCTATAATATTGAAACCTCAAACGGGGCAAAAAGGGTACCTGTTTATTCGAAGAGAAAAAAAATAAGGACTACATACCCCATACAGCAGAAGAAACATGAATTACCCTAATTACATTTCATTAGTTAGTTTGGGAATGAAATTGTCAGCTTGTCAGAAATAGGGGATTACCCTGCTGTTTGAATTTTCCTTTCATTCCTGATAGCTGTTCCATTCCTTTGCTTGTTATTCTTTCACATTACATGTACTGGATAAGATTAACTGACTTCGGGACCAATTACATTATTGGTGCAGATGGGTGGTCGAAACACAGTTCTTGTGGATGCCATCAGCTGTAGTATACCATTAGTTAGTGACATACCCACTATTATTTTTGGAGCAGACGTGACACACCCAGAAAATGGAGAAGACTCCAGTCCCTCAATAGCTGCTGTATAGTTCCGTAACAGACAATTTGCTTGTTAGAACATCACTTTTAACGGATTGGAAATTTTCTTCAAGGACCTTGTCTGCCGATGGATTTGTGGTGATTGTAGGTGGTGGCTTCTCAGGATTGGCCCGAGGTCACAAAGTATGCTGCATTGGTTTGTGGTCAAGCTCATCGAAAGGAACTTATACAAGACTTGAACAAAACTTGGCCTGATCCTTCGTGGCGGAGTTAGTGGTGGCATGATCAGATATAGTTTATTTTTTTTCATTGTGGAGTCTCTTCATAGACTTTAGTTTTTGTATCTCTTTTTTGGGTTTCTGGCATTTATTTTTATGTTTCATTTCTGCTTGTACAGGGATCTTCTGGTCTCTTTTAACAAAGCAACAGGGCAAAAGCCAGTGAGGGTTATATTTTACAGGTTAGAATTCCTATCGGTAATCAATTGTTTATTAGAATTGGACTTTTCTTTGCCTACCTTCAGTGATCCTGACATGGCATCAAAAAATAAAAAAAATCTGCACCGTACAGTCGTGAAGTTGTATGGTTGTTCATGATAACCTTCGGAATGGAGTGAAATGCAAGTAGAAGATACAATAGCAAAGTTGTTTTGCCAGAGTTTTTCCTTTTGATACATATTCAATATGCCAGTTTCGGTAAGATAAAGGGGTGGAAACATTTTTTGTATGTTAGATTCTATCTTTTGGTTGGAACTTAGGAAGTGTTTTTTTTATGCTGCTTTTGTTTTGCACTTGTACTGTTATCTCAATTCTCCCAAAAGTTTAAGCCACTAGAAATGGCCCCTGATCTATATGCCCCACTCGCAACAATTGGATTCTTTACGGATGTGCTGTTGATGGCAAGATTTTACCCAGTACAGTTGATTTTTTTCATGCCAAATATTTCGATGCTTAGTTAACCTATGTTTCTGTAGAAGAGGTTAAAAACAAGTACCCATGCCTTAAAAGGCTAAAAGTAGTGTCTCCTTCTACAGAAACAAATAAAGAAAAAGGTCTCTTGGAAAATAATTGCTCCCTTTCCATGTTCTCTTATGTCAAGTTCCTAGACAATGGACACTGAAAAGAGGTGTTTGATATATTGTTAACCATGACTTGTAACCCTAAATGGATTGAAATTACATCCGAGTTGCAACCACATGAAGAAGCACAGAATAGACCTGACTTACTGACACAAGTTTTCAGGAGTAACGTGGAACATCTAAAAAAAGAAGTTATTAAAAAACAACTAGTGTTCATAATTTAAGAGACGAGGAAACTCTCAGTTATCCTCGTGCGTTTGTAAGATTGTCAATGCTTGGCAATTTCTTGTGTGCTCAGTGTAGGATCTCAATTTATGTCCTTTTGACAAGTAATTTTTCCCGGATTGCCTCACTGGTTCCATGCATCATGTTAGGCGGAGAATTTTTATGAAATCTGACCATGTTTTGCTGTCTTAAAGGAGACAGCATAGTATCTGATTTTTTTTTGCCTTCACATTTGTTTCTATATATGTAGTTTTACTTGGGCCTAAAGGTTTCTTATTACGTTTTGCTTCTTCCCAACCTTGAGACCACTCTATAATACAACATTTTCATGTCTCGGAGATATCATGCTATTTTGGAGCCAAATCGCCTCTCATATGAAAGAAAATTTTCCATCTCAATGCTTGACTCGTTGGAAGGAGAGAGTTGGGATTTGATAATTGATTATCCCATTGCTTGATTTTTTGTAGCAGAACTTATAGATAGGTTAAATGATTACAGACTTGCAGTGTTCCTCTTCCATCCTTCAACCTTTCACACTGATCTTATATGTTCAATGTGCTTCTTTCATGTCCTTTTCTTGTCACCTATGTTAAACATACAATGCTCTATTTAATTTCATGTTATTTTGGCTGCTGCAGATCTGCTAAGAAGTCCCGTCTTCATCTGAACATTACTGGAACAGGTAAGAATTTGTAAACAGATTGCATCATAGTGCTAATGTAAGGGCAGGGAAGCGCTATAGGTTCTTTGCATGAAATTCTAGGCCTTGATCAGGGATCTACACCAAGTGATGCTGCTATGGAACAAACAGATTTGCTGGAATGATATGCAGAATTCTTCATCTCACATGTTACCTGACTCTATAACCTATGCGAATGACTCCGCCCGTGCTTATCTGAGTAAAGGACACACCTTAAGCGGATAGAATGTGGGTGAACCCAGTTCTCACGTCATGCTGAACCATGTCAGCCATAATAGTATGCGAAAACCAGAACATGGAGCTGGTTCCGCATCAGAAGAGCGTCAGTATGAGCCAGCTAATACAATTTTGCTAAGTAGTGCCAACGCAACGCACATAAACAATCAAATACCAAATGCGCCTTTGTGCGAAGTTCCAATGATGCTATTGCTCAGGATCTTAACGCGAGTGCAGGATTTCTGGGGCATGGTGATGACGATGATTGTCAAATCATGGATTCTAATAATGCATTCAAGTGCGACATGTTGAAAAATACTCAAGTCCAATCTCCAAGTAATTCTTCTCATCTTTTTGGGTTGTTTTCTGGAAAAGGTGGGTATTTGGCTGGAGAAAGTGATGGAAGGGGAAGTTCTTCATTAGAGGGCTGTCGATTATCTTGTAAAAGAAAGGCAATGGAAGGAAATACTGGGCAGTCTTATATGAGTGGAAGTTTGACGTACTTTCAGCCAGCAGATAGAAGTACTGTTTGGAATGCTGTTCCTGGTCGATATAATGCTGGAAGAAGCTCTAGTATATCTCTACCCCATCACCATATGTGCCCTTAGAGGAGCTTCTTCTTGAAGTTCCCTTTTGAATATGACAGGACATGGTGAAAATCCCCATAGAAATTACCATGTGAGTATAAATCCTTCACGCCAACAAGATTCTGTACCTGTTAGTGTATTTCCCACCGGGAGCACTGTTGTGCTCTTTAATGTTTCGTCACTGCAGCAATCATCAAGACTTCTTCCCATCGGTAATTCTTTCGACTATACAAATCCTCCAATGCAATGTGGTGTTGTGCATGTTCGTCCCCCTTTACAAGGAACTACACAATCATCTAGATGGAGCAATGGCTCTAGCTCTAGAGCAGGAGAAAGAGATGCCATGCTACATGCGGAACCCAACTCAATTACCACACCAAGAAACATTTCCGAGTATCTTATTTTTGTACCAACCCATGAAATCAGAAATTCCCCTCTAAGTTCTGGTAATTGGAATTTAACCGGTAGAAACATTCGTACTGCTGCGAATGGTACTTCATCTTCTCGAACTCATTCAAGTTCAGGTGTCCACCCAGTACGGGTTCCTCATCGTAACCCTTCAAGGTACCCACGGAGGTTACGAGAATTGGTCTGTCGATCGATGTTATCTTCTGCTGGTTCTGAGTTTGTAGACCCAGCAGTGGTAATTCTGCAGAACAATTTGGTTCTTCCTCGCAAGAAATGGCACTTTCATCTGCAAATATCAACCAGGGGCATCGTCTTCCTCACTCAAGGTCTTCGTTGTCGCTGAATAGACAACTTGATGGTGGCATGGTGCTCTTGGAATTCCTTAGTCATTGCGAACTTTGGCTGCTGCCGGTGAAGGGAGAAGCAGGCTTGTATCTTTGGTTTGTTTTAGATCAACTATTATCCACCATTAAATTTTGAGACTGAATATTGTGTTTTATGATTTTGGCTCCTCATATGTGCGACTGAGTGGCATTATATGATAACTTGTAAGAAAATTTGTTGAAGTCAGAAGCTCAATTCCTGCAGCCTGTTTTATTTTTTTGGCCCGTGCCTTTTCCTTATGCGAAAATAATTTAACTTCATAATTCTTCTTGAGGTCTGGTGGCAAATTTAGCTGATTGCTTATTGCAAGTTAATGTATGATTCATTATGTTGCGACTTGTGAGTGTTTCTACCATAACGAGTACCGCATGTTTCAAGTCTTCCTAATTGTAAATGTACACACGTTATAAGTGTCTTTTTCTATACTTTCCGAAGATGGATGTGAAGAAAATTAGTGATCAGTTCTTAGGGAAAATAAAATTTTCTTCAGAGGTGACGAAATAGAGGTGGTTAAGTTAATTTGCTATGATTCTCGTTGGTTTTTTTTATAGGGAACCGGGGGCCTGTAGTCACTACAGGGTGTTCTGATACATATAGCCTGAATTTCTAACTTGGTTTAAACGCAGGTTCCAATTCCTTTGGTTAATAACGTGTATGGGACTTTCAAAGCTTTGAGGATAAAAAAATACTGTAGTAGAATATGTCAAGGGTCTCATGCATCTTTTGGTTACAACTTGAAATAGACCGGAGATTGTTACTCCCGCAATCTTTTCTTTAATTTATGGAGGAATTTTGAATCGAGATACATAATAAACTATTTGTACTCAGTGAGCCGGCTCCTATGGAAGTTGCAAAAGTAAATTTTAATATGAAAAATAACACTAACTTATTGTGACACATAACCTCCAATTACACGATCTATATAAAGAGAATAATTTAATGGATTCAATGGATAGCAATATGACAACTGACATCAGTGATGGAGAGATTGAATTTAATTAAAAATATGGAGTAATTAAGATGGAGATCGTCGACAAGGAGGAAACTACGAGAGAGTAATTTTAGCCTCAAAATTTAATTGTCGTCTATCAATAGGATGGGAGGATCCTCGAATTCCAAGGGAATTGGAGAGGACTCAAAAATTGTGACTCCGTCCCTCGCTGCAACGTTGAATGATAGATGGTAGTAATAGTATGTTGATAACGACCACATTAAAGGTAGGAACAATAAACTTCAAGTATGATTGTGCACACAACATTCCCATTATTATTCCGTCAATAATCTAATTTGAAAGTATATACTAGTAATCGATGCTAAACAATAAATAGAAAATGGGAGTAATCAGACCCAGCAAACGGGGTTGTTTTGGTTTATTTCAGTTTGTCATTGTTGCGGTGGTTGGGTTCCGCGGGTGATGGTTTCCGGTGATGTTCGTAAGCGGTTGTTTTTTGATGGTTACTTCCACGGTCGTTTTATATTAGATATTGCAACGACCAAAATTGACTATGTCCTCTCCTCTTAATGACTCGTGGATGTCAAGCGGCTTTTGCCAACTTTTGTGCATGCGTGTTATGTCTTAGTAATCCATGGCTATTTTATGAAGATACCTTGTGATAATAAGTTTCTGAGATAAAAAAAAGGTTGTAAAGAGTTGTGTATTTTTCGTCTTTAATCCATTTTTAAAATATTTTAAAATAATTACATTTTAAATATTTTAACAAAAAAATTTACTTTTTGAATAGAGCTATGCCATACACACAAAAAAACCGAACAAAATATTAAATAATTATCTAAAAAATCAGTGAAGACGAAAAAACACGAATGATGAAACAGTAAAAAAATTTAGAGATAAATTTTACGATTTGGGAAAAGAACAAAGCCATGTGTTCATTTTTAGTAATTTGGACCATTTGGTTATGTTTCTCATTTGCTAAAATCAAAAGTTTCCTTATTTGTTGAAATCAACGTTCGATTTTAACAAATTGTAAATGAAATAGTGGTGAAGATTTTATCAAATTGACTTTTAATCAAAAAGTGATTTTATCAACCTGGTGATTTTATCGGATTTTCCATGTTATCAAATGGAAACTTGGCCTACTATAAATTTAATGATAATGATTAATGGCTATGAATTTGGAAAACAAAAAACGATAACCGGTGAAGAAGATAAAAGGTAAGTGAAAGTTGAAGGGTTGAAAGTGGAATTTACTCGGACGTTCTCACTGTAGTAGGGTAAATCCTCCCCCAAAACGTGTGATATTGTTAGAGTTTGGTTCAGTATAGGTAAACCTATTTTAAGAATCATAAATTTATTAAGATAAACTATTAATCTATTTTCAATTAGTATAAATTTTTTACATGATTTATATTTTCTTGCGTTCTACTATATGAATGTTTTAGATCATTAAAAAATTATTAAGATGGATAGAAAATGTACTTAAAGTCCCCTAAAAGATGTTAATATTGAAGGGGATATGATTCAATATATCTAAATTTATTTTAAGAAATACAAATTCATTTAGATTAATATGTATTTGATTTATGAAATATTCATATGTCAGATGTGTCATGGTAATTTTTACAAGAAATATGTCTCGAATTATTAAATAACGGTACATAGAAATCGTCCATGTCGTACCCCAGAGTTCATAGAACTAAAAAATACTGGTATTACTATCGTCGAACGAAGTCGTTTTTGTAGTCATGACACAGGTTGAACCTGTGTCATGACGCGGAAAATATTTTTACGGAAAAAACCCTCCTTAATTCTTCTTCCTGTGTCATTCTCGCGAAAAGCGTCGAATCGAAAATTGAGAGAAAGGAAGGGAGGGAAAGAAGAGGAGTAGATGAGGCGGCGCCAGTGGCGGCAGACGGCGGAGGGTCGGTGTACTAAGGAGAGGATGTTGATAAACGACGAATGATCATAGCTCCAATTTTGAGATTAGTATTTTCTCTCACTTCGTCGATTGATGCATCAGATTTCTTTGAGGTCAGTGCGGTTTGTCCTTTCTACTGAGTCGGAAGCATCTTGCTGTAAATACTGTGCCTGTATTTCCCCCCATTTGCTAGCACCGTGTGCTGCCTAGGAATAAAAATGGAATTGTAAAGAAGTGAAACATTTTCTTCAGCGGTGAGAGAGTGATGGTTAACTTAAATTCTGGACTTCTCGTTATACTTGCTTCAACTTCTGCTTCAGCCTTCCTTTTGCCTCTGGAGCTGCTGGAATTCATTGTCTCTTACTCGTAGTTGCATGAGTTTAGTTTTGGCAGTAGGTAGTAGAAGTTGTTCACTTCTGGTTCTGCCTGGCTACATTTGCGAGCTACAGTATCATGCTTATCACATCTATGGATTCGCGGGTTAATATGTAATTGCAAGACTTGAATTCAAACTATGTAATGAAAGGAACTGGTTTCAGATATGAGTATTACAATAGGAATTATTCATTTGTGTTTCTTATGATTACTCAGGCTGCTTTGTTTAATTTATCAAGCATGTGTTTTAATGTTGCTTTTGTAATTTTTGGCATCTAATAGGTGAAGAATAAAATTGTTCGTGAAGTGATGAATTTTGTCAAACGCCATCGTTTTCTCTTTGATCAAGTTCTTCGGGAAGATGTCTGTGAAGCTGACGAATTGACAACGGAGCAGTTAAATATTGTCTTGGTATACTTAGCAAGGTATGTCTCCTTCAGTGTTCAGGAGTTGATACTTGCTACTGTGCAAATGCTGAAAAAGCTCAGAACTAACCATGCAGTGAATGCAAAAATCTCTTGTTGAGATCCCTTGCTTGTGGATAAACAATCATCACTAGTAATATTTTAAGGCATCACTCACCTGTCAACAATCTTGTCCTTGCTAATTTTCCAATTGAATATTTACTGTGGAAGTTACATACTTGATCAAAAGTGAATGACTATTACTAATTTTCCTTTTCCTCTCTTTCTTCCTGTTTTTTTTTTTTAAAATTCTCAGAATCAGCGGAAGTCGCAGTTGAACACTTTTGGTCATTGTGTCAGCCTAAGCTCTTATCTGTATTCTCTGGTCACAAAGAAGACATATAGATAAATGGACGAATGTTGACATTGTAAACCACGGATTTTTGCTGCATCAATCCAAGAATTTCCCAGGTTTCAGGCAGTCTCACAGATTATTGTGCATCTGGTGGACAGCAGCAGCCCACACTGACTCTACTCGGTTCTTTTCTTAGTTCTGTGACAACTGTTCTTGACATAAATGACCTGTCAAGACAGGAGGTAGATGATATTATCAGTATGTGCGTTCAACAAGATCATGTTGCTTCATCCGACAATATACAGAGAAGGTATTTATATGGTTGTATGTTACTTCTTGGTGATCTTTTCGAACTTTTGGTTCCTGATTGTAGTTTAGGATATCCGATGAGTGTCATATTTCATGAATAACTCCTCTAGTCGAATCAAGTCTCTTGTTCTACCCCCTAGTTTTTTTTTGTCCTTGTTTGGGTAATACCGTTATACTATATTGGATACCTTTTGTGTGTGTGTGTGTGTTGCATGTATGAATCTACTCTACCTTAACTCAACCGAACCCATTGACAAGGGTATCGACCTCCTCTATGTATCGTTTAGTTGAACCCATAACCTCACAGGACATTAGTCCAGCTACGCAGTTGATAGGCCAACTGCCCCGGTAAATTTTGTGTGAATTTCTAATCCCATAGTGGATTCTCTTGTAGGATACTACCTACTGTTCTCCCAGGTAATTCTGAGGAGCGAGGACCCATCTTGGGCTGGAAAATGTCACTTGGCCTAGAAAATGGAAAAGATTGGGTTGAGAGCTTGAATTAGTTACTGTCCGTAACATTGAGTTTTGGTTGAGGCCTAACCCTATATGTTTTGGTATTGAAACAAGTTAACGTTGGTGTTCCCTTATTCCACGTGTTGTGGTCATGCTTACTCACTTAGGATCTTTATTATTTGGACTCCCACTTGTTAGATTACCCTCCTTACAAGCGTTGGCTGTTGTTTGAGGGCCTTACTTTTAGGTGTTTATATGTTACTCTGGGCAGTTTACGTTACAGGCACAGTTGCTCCCAAGGATTAACCTGTTCATAATATTTCAAGCAATTTACTTCTTCCTTCATGTGAAATTAAACAATGTGGTTGGTATGTTAACCCCAATTATATTTGCGTAGATTTCATTCTAGATTGTCATCCAAAATGTTATTGGAGGTCAAGGTCTTCATTGAAGTCTCCACACGTTTTGTTGCCTCCTTTTCGTTTGTATACCTGCACTAAAATTTTTGCATGTTTACTGACCTTTGTGGACACATAATAACGAATGGATTCAGAATTTACGACCCTCTCTGTCTCTGACGGCTTCGTCGCCAAACCAAATCCCCACAAAGCAAAAGCATCACTTTTAACTCCATTGGTGGTTATGGAAAACCCAACTTGTTTGATGATGAAGACTATAGCGGTATGGTCAACCTCATGGCCATGCTATCGATCTCAACTGAGGACTCCGATTCGTAAACATTTCTGTATTTCTTAGTCAACGCTGTTGGGACTTTCCAGTTAAGATCCATCAGGGAAACTAGTGAGAAGCTTTGTTACCATTTTCATTATAATTCCTTTAATTGTTTAATAACCGTGTTGTTTTCTCAATTATTATTGGTTTCTGTAGGAGATATATTGCAATGGTGGCAATGTGCCAGATCGCAGGAAACAGGGATCAGCTATCAATTTACTACTTGTGCTTGCACAGAATGTGGCAAACATTATCCTTGTGTGACATCCCGAAATTTTCTATTTAAAAAAATAATAATATTAGTAATAATTTTTATTTAAATAATTAATTCTTTCATTTTTCATTTTCAAACTTCTTTCAATAAAAAAAAAAATATTGTTTTTAGTGTGGTACACTTATTATGAAATTCTTCTAAACCGATAACTATATATATTATATTTTTACTTATAACGTTGGGTTAATGTAAAGTGTATACGTGGGTATATGTTATTCTATGGGCCGCGTATTATTTTTGATGGGCTAAACTTATTCTCTAAAATTCTAAGTCTTAAATTAGGGATTTTCAAGCAATATAGATATTTTTGATATAAATAGAGGTGTGGATTATATTTTCTTTAAAAGTAGGCAGTGTAAGGGTTTTAATAGAAGTTGGTGACTGCCGCTTAGAGAGAGAACCGTAAGGGTACAGCCGTGGAGATTATACGACGGTAGTTTACGGAGCAGTGCATTGGGTAAGTTTACTTGGTCAACTTTGTCTTCTTTTTATTTTTTTGTTGGATATGTACTACATAGGTTTACAATATATATAGTTAAAACCTTGGATTGGTCAGCAAGTGGTGTCGTGTGTGCGGCAATGTGTCCTCGTGATATGCTCTTGGGTGGACTTCATGAGTGGGCATTGTAATGGTGATTTAATTCTAGGTTTAGGTTTAGCTGTTTAAGTATTAAATTAGTGCCAGTAGATTTCTGTTTCTATTACTAATATAGCAATAGTCTATTTTAATATTATAAGGGGGTTTAACTATTGAATTGTACTCTTTTCATTCAGATTAGCCGGTAGCAATCGCGATATTATCTTTCGGACTCGAGGTGAGTAGTTGCATGTGATCCCTTCTTTTGGAATCCTCTTGAGCCTATCGTTTCTCGACATATTCTTTAATTTGTTGAGATGGGTAATTGTATTCTTATTCATTGTCCATTTATTGATAATTGACGTATCCTTCGGCATACAAGGTTTATTGATTATATTTTTGATTGATCGATTGCTCTTATTCCACTTATTGTCTAAT
>JAXBDA010004973.1:0-26415 GCA_036023075.1 Gaultheria prostrata
CGTGCCGTGCCCCGTGCCTCACCGTGCCCGTGCCGTGCCGTGGGCTAAAAAATGATGGCCCAGCCCGGCCCACTTTAATGTTCGTGCCGTGCCGTGCCAGGCCCATACCGTGCCGTGCCGTGTCGTGCCGACGATAAACGTGCCGTGCCCGTGCCAGCCCGGCCCGTTCGACACCTCTACTTGTAACCTTACATTCAAGAGAATAGAATATCCAAAAATGAAAAGATAGACCAACAATTCATGGAGGAGGGAGTAGTAGCAAATACAACAACGAATTCACGAGCAAATACTGGCAAAGAATTCCATGAACACCAAATCTCTTGTTAACCAAGAATGCAAGATTATAGCAATTGACCTACACCCATTACCGGCTTGTGCTCCATTGATCAAATCCTCCATCACAATTGTGTCTCGAAATTTTTGTAAAGCTTCAAAAATGGAAGAGCATGTGTCATAATAACTAGAAACTACGAAAGCACACCCATCAGTTCAGATGCTTTAAGAGCAACATATTGTGAACCATCAGTGCCCTTGAAGTCATTCCCTGAAAACTTTGAATACAGTACTGTGTCTCCTGGAGAAACTGGTAATGGTGTCCTATCACCTTTACTATCCAGACAACCAGGACCGGTTGCAACCACCTGTCATCAAACAGAGACAGAAGTATTCAAAAAAAAATAATAATAATTCACCCCAACACAAGCTTTTGAACTCACCAAAATTGAAGAAGTTTCACACATCAACAAAAGCTTTTGAATGCACAAGAAGAGGTGATTTTTGAAACTGATTGCAAAAATTTAGTTAGTTACGTTGTTGATTCTAAAGTAGAGTGTCCTTGGGAGAGAGCTACTATCGTGGAGGATATCCGATGTTGGGTGAAGAATAGACGGTGGTCTTTTAGTTGGTGCAGAAGGGAGAGTAATAGGGTGGCTCATTGGTTAGTTGCTAATTGTAGAGACAGGAATTTTGTTCTTTCTATGGGTTGTGTTCCACCCGGTCTAGCGTCTGTAATGGTCAAGCATATGTCTTGAGCGTTTTCTAATATATCTTGATGTCTTAAAAAAAAAAATAAACAAATAGCACAAGGGAGGACCTAGCCATTGTTGTCCTCTTACCCGCTACTAAAGTGCCAAGTTGGGTCTTTAACTGGAATTTAGGTCCACAATATTCATAATGGTCAAACCTCTGATTCTCCTAAATACATGCAAATAATATTTAGTTGGATCCTCCTTAAGGGATCTTCTTGAGGTCGAGGACTCGAATAAAAACAAAACTTTGAGTCGATGGTGTGACTCAACTCCTCTGCAGGGACCTTAAGTGCAATTTAGGTCCACAATACTTATTCTCTTGGTTACACCTCTGATCCTTCTTCATACATGCAAAGTTTGTTAAGGGACTGCAATTTACCTAATTCGAAAGAAGGTATGGAAAACAAGGACAGGAAGAGACAGATATTTAATCTAATTATCTAAGATATCGGACATATGGACAGAGCAGAAGTAAACAGCTTTGCTTAGATGAAAAGATTTTTTACTGTAGCAGTAGAAGGTTTGAACTCCCTGGCTGCCGAAGTTAGATACAAGCCTCCAGCAGTTTTCTCCTCAGCATCAGCGACCTAGTTTTGGAATTCATTACAAGTCAGATACCTTCACAACATTCAGAATGTATAAGGAAAAAGATGAGATTTGCATAAAATACATTTTACCAAGAGAAAAGAAACTACTGGAAAGCCTACTTTCAGAAACAAACTGAGGTATGCTTTCTCTTTGGGGTTTGCAGTGAGCACTCACCAACACCATCACGAAGAATATAGTCAAACTTCAGATTTTCAAAATACTATGAATCATTTTGTTTGTATTTTTGTTACAGGAAAAAACAGTTCCACTTTGTTAGTCTTAAAAATCTTGTACTTGGACATGCCGCCCACAACCAAGACAGAGGCTCGTTTAAAAGTTGACGACACAATTATACTGATTATAATGTATATTTAACAAAAAGGCAGATGTTACTGACAAGAAATCAATTGATAAGAATCTTATTAACCTTAAGCAGAACATTATCATTCAAGGGCTTCAAATCCTTTATGTCATCCGTCTCCAGAATACCAATAATATCCTCCTCCTTTAGTATGAGATGGTTTGATCCATTGAACTCCACTTCAGTCCCTGTATACTTTGAATACACAACTTGGGTACCAGTCTGCACAAGTCAAATGTGTCAGTGAACTGCAATACAAGAACATGATAATTCCATATCTAAAGAAACAAAGCAATTACCACACTGGTGTCAATCTTGTACGGTCTAACTTTTTTATCATCTCCAACAGCAACAACCTCACCTCCTTGAGGTTTCGACTGTGCTGAAGATGGAAGTAAGATACCGCCTACAGTCTGCTCCTCTGCAGGCTTCATCTTCACCAACACTCTATCACCCAATGGCTTGAGTGATGTGTACTAAGAAATTGGAAGACCATCGTAGCACGAGCCCGAATGAACAAAAGACACGGAATGAGCATTTGTACAAGTCTAAGCATCTTTTGCTATTCGAATGATTCAAGTTATGTAAGAAAATACGGTAGGTAATAAATCTCAACTATCCCTTGACAGAGGAAATAGGAGTTCCATGCAAGTGAATGACCAAGTAGTTGAACACTCTTGATGATAAACCAAGAGCTACGAAGACCAAGTAGCAGATGAACAGCAAAGAGTATTAAAGATCTCCATCCAAACAAGAATTAAGTACCTAGGAGAATAACGGATAAAGAAGGGTCATGCACTCATTGTCATAACCTAATGTTAGGGTGCAGTAAACGAATAAATGAAGTATCTCTTTTCACACTCAATGGAACAGATAGCAGGAGTACAATGACAATAAGCAAGCAAAATCAACACTCGTGAAAGTTCCACTTCCTTCAATGTATAGAAAACCAATTCTAGAACAGCATTGGTCTCACCCTAAGTTTGCGAAAGCAACTAAAAATCTTTTCAAATCACTCCTATTATATAGTCATTTCGAACTCAACCTAAGTTTGCGAAAGCAACTAAAAATCTTTTCAAATCACTCCTATGAAATAGTAATTTCGAAATCATCATGGTAAAAGTCTCACAGATAATAGAGTAAAGAATGACAAATCCCTTCATTTAGAGTCCAGAACAGTACAGTACAAAGTCGTAAGTTGCAAAACCACACATCCGACCACAACACCAAACAATCAACCTTATAACTAAATCATTAGCTCCTGTAAATCAAGAATTTCCAGTAAAACTCAGTTTGAAACAAATTAACACATGGGCTTACACATCTAAGATAAATAAACGGGGAAGAAGCGTTATACCTTGGGCGCAACAGTAGTGGATGCTTTCACAACAAGGCTACGAAAGGACCTGAGGCTGGACCCTACTTGTTTCAGAGCAACTGTTGAGATCCTAGCCTTTGAAGGCCTAAGCCCTTCAAATGAAGACAAGCTCCCGGCCAATATTGACGAAGTAGTCACATGAACTGTTGTCATTCCTGTACCAAATACACTACCCCCAAATCAACAAATTCATAAACCACAATTATAAACTGCAGATGAATCGAGTTTCAACCTCAGTTCTATGATTTATGAGTTTCAAAATTGTGTTCAAGATTGAGTTATTCATTTAACGGCCCTAATCAGATTGTATTTATTCACAATATAAAAAAAAAAGTACATGCACATTTACAGCACCTCATACAACTAGGGCTGATAAACGAACCAAGCTACAGCTCGTGTTCATTTGTTAAACGCTTTCGATGTCGGTTTATTACATAAACAAACTAAGCCTGAACATTTTTTTCAAGCTCGTTATGTTTTCAAAACAAGCACCAACAAGCTACTACACGGCCAATTCGGCATACACGTATAAAAAAATCAAGCTATTCGAGAACGGCTCATGTTCAACTCAATTAAAGCTAGCTGGAGATCGGTTCGTCTCATAGACAAGCTAAACTTAGACATGTTTTGAAGCTCGTTAAAGATTGATTTAACCAAGCTTGAACAACTAAATGCTCGACTCGTTCGGCTCGTTTATGAACCCCCGACATTGGACAACCGATAATTCAATAGCGGGGAATAGGCTTTTGCAACACTATAAGCGAATAGCAAATGTTTGCACGAACAACGCGAATTAAATTCTACGAAGTTATAAAAATGAGGGTATTGAATTGTGAAGGTCTCGAATGCGTAACGAAAAAGGAAAATACCTTTAGGGAACTGAGATTGAGTGATTTAGTTGAATATACTGGAGCAGATTCGTAGACGGAGAAGTCGAAGAAGAAGAAGAAGAAGAAGAAGAGCGAAGCAGCTTGAAGCAAACTGACAGTTGAAGTAGGTGACGAGAGTGGGGCTTATCTGAAAACGAAAATACAAACTGAAGCGACGCTTCTAGAAGTTTGCCGTAAACCCTAAGAGGATCTCCACTCGTTAACCCAAACCTATACCAAATTTGAGTTTTGTGATTCAATAAAGTGGATTAAATTTATACACCCTACAATTCGAGTAAGGGCGGGTTTTCCGTTAGATAACATGAGGTGATTTTATCACACTTTCATCTCATTTGATAAAATGAGTCCACTGTAGAAAGAGAAAATGACAGAAGAGAAAATTACAGCTTTGCCATCGGATTCATTTGAAATGTTCATTTTTATTATATATGGTGGGCCCCTTAAAGAAAAGGAAGGGCAAAATGGTAAATGATGCATTGGATGGTGATTTAATCACACTTGGATTTTATCTAATGGGAAAGAGAGTGATTTTATCAAGTGTGTGATTTTATGGGATTTCCCATAAAATCTAACGGAAAACTCGGCCTAAAGGTTGGAAGGAGTCATACAAAATCAAGATTTTACCCAAATTCTCCACTCCCTATCCACATTTTTATCCAAGTTTGAGTGAAAATTTGGGTAAAATCTTGATTTGGTATGGAGCACTCCAATTGGTAGAAGCAAATCTATGCATAAATTTGAGTAAAAGCATCATTAATGGCATTGTTGTAAATTTGAGAGGAAGAAAATGGCCTTCAAAATTTTATGTTGGGTTTGGTTCTCACCAAATTTGGTAAAGAATTTGAGTCATATCAAATTTGGTGAAGGATGTGAAGGAGTGGAGTGGAGTTTTTTTGGTATGTTTTACTCAAATTTGAATTTGATGTAGGATTTTGGAGTGGAGATGCTCTAACAAATCCGAGCACGGATGAAATGGTACGGGAAGAGTTTTCAGAAAACGTTCAGGAAAAAAATGAAGTTTCGATTCTCGAGAGCGTCTAAGAGAATCTGAACTATTCATTCTCTGAAAAGAGAATATGAACGGATGGTAAGGATGGAGCCAGTGTTAGTAGTAGTCTCTAAAAACCCTACTAGTATATTAAAAAACTATATATATCTGAAGCCTTCATAGATATAACCCTTATTACATGTCTTGTACCAACTAATCCATTAGGGTGAGACTAATTATACAATGTTATGATGCGCCCATTCCTTAAACATGTCTGGCTCAGGCCTCAGGGAAGTCTGTTTGTTGGTCTCTCACACTCTTGATTAGAATACCATTCATTTAATTTATAGTATATGTGATAATGTTGGAGTTCATGTTTGTAGCTGTTTCACCCTCAATACAGCTCCAACTTTTGTGGAGAGAATATTAGAAGCCTATGTGTGATGACCTGAGTAGATTCAACAACAGTTACATGTTAATAAGCAAATTTCACCTGGTGTTCCAGATACAAGGTTTTTTAAAGAGAAAATGTTGAATGCTAATTGTCTTGGAAGTTAAATATCCAATTTCTCAAATTTTGTTATCTGAAATCTGCTAATCTGTTATCAATGACAACCATATGTATTCATGTTTTTTCCCTCGGGTGCATACGTAACGATATCACTGTCAAAAAATTCTCCACTGCAAGCATAGCAATATCTCCAGTTTCCAACACATCAGCTCCCCCAGAAGATAAATTGTGAAGATTGTAAACATCCCAACCTCAGTCCCAAAAGGTAAATCCTATACAACAATTCTTTAATTAAACAGCAAACAATGATTCATATGACATTACTCTAATACAAATAATACACATGATTTCTCAAATCAATTCAAGGTGTCACAGAGCTGATTAACTTCAACCAAAAGTTCATGCATCTTGCATGCTCAATATGCTCAAGAGGAACCAATGCAACTGGAGATGGTGATTTTTGCCACTGCTGCTAATATTGATGCTGCTACGTTTATATCTTTGCACTAAGTACGAATATGGATAACATGAAAGGGTGCTGGTGGCAATGGCGACCAATCTTGCACCGGGCATCAACGTACGGAGCACGCCAGAAAATACCTAGTCTTTTCATATAATCTTAGTTATGGCTCAGGATGTCATGTGTCAAGTAACCAGAAAAGAGTGTGACAATGTATGCCTAATACCACTTGTTGATCCATATTTTGTGTGTCTGAGGCAAACATGGAATTGGGCGGATTTATTTTCTTTTTTCATAAGAGAATTGGGTGGATTTGGATTCATTAGTAGTCAATAACTTGAATTGTACATACGACAACAATAGTCCTTTCCCTGAATCTTGTCTCATTCTTTTTACCAAAGAAACAATTTACTTGCACAGAGTGGCCTCCAGTAAGGCAATTTCTTGAGTTTAAGCCAACAATTTTCTGGGTAATTGGTTGTACCTAACTTCATACACATCACCTTTTCTTTGTGATGGAGGAGATACTACTAAACATCCATGATCAGAATTTTCTAATCTTCGTCACAAGAAGGCGAATGGTAATTTTAACACTCCCATAAGTCTGTTATCTTTGGTAATTAGAATGGTGCTATGTGCTTGATCTGGTCATCATTGAGTCCTGACTCTGAAATGGATTTGAAAAAAAAAAAAAAAAGCTTCACATTGATGCTCAAAAAGCTTTTGTTGATTTTGATTCAGGGAAATCTTCTGCAATACACTATGGATGTGGATCAGTTTCTAGCATCCTTAGTCAAGATAACGTTATAAGTTGGCGATCTTGTGGTCGAAAAGTAAGTGAGTTCGTTTTTTTTTCCTTGGAAATTGTAATGTGGAGTTGGATTGTGACACATTGGTGATAGAGACACATTTATTTGTCAGGTTTTCATGGAGGCTATTAAAGAAGGAAGTCTTACATTGGCACAATTTGATGGAATACTTGGGCTTGGCTTCCAGGAAATTTCAGTTGGGGATGTAGTGCCAGTCTGGTATTATTATGTTAAATTTTGTCCCTATTTTATACCTTGAATTCTTCGTCTTTGTAACAAAAAGAAATCCTTAAGTCAAATCTCTTTTGTTATGCATTTCAGATGTATAAGGCAATCTGATTTCTGATGAAACTGCTGGTGCAATATGGTGGGGCAAGGTCTTGTAAAGGAACAAGTCTTCTCTTTCTGGCTAAATCGAAACACTGATGCAAAAGAGGGTGGTGAGCTTGTTTTTGGTGGCGTCGATCCAAAGCACTTCGAGGGGAAGCATACTTATGGTCCTGTCACTCAAAAGGGTTACTGGAAGGTGTGTGAAGATTAAATTTCAGTGTTTGCAAGTTTGACATACTCTATCCTGGTTCAATTTTGTTTTTCCGACTTGCACTTTCTTGTGGGATAGTAAACTAATCCGTGGCTTGTCTATTTCTCTGTTTGAAATGGATGATTTTATGATTGGAAACCATTCAACAGGTAATTTTTAGCACTTAATTAAATCCAGTGAATCAGTGTTAATAGCTTATTTATTGGTCATTAAATCCAGTGAATCAGTGTTAATAGCTTATTTATTTAATAGCGCATCAATAAAATTGTGGTGATTAAAACACTTGTAATCTGAGGATTAGAAAGCATACAATAAAAAGTAATCATAAATAGGTGAGAATTTAATGTAAAACAACATCTGTAGTACGAAAGTTTCACTACCAGTTTTGCTGCAGGCCTGTAAGGGGTGGCTAGCGGCCCTAACTTCTACCAATGCTATCTACTCTACATAACTTTTGGTATATAGAAAACGAGTTGATGATTTGATGAAAATTTATATTGGTCCCTTCAAACTGTAAATAATTTAACCTTAGCCTTCACAAATGGTACCCTTTTTATGAGAACCTGTGTGCTAATGTCCTAATCATTTGTTTTTGTTTTCAAAATCATAGACAGGAAGGGTTAAGTAAATCAAAGGAGACAATGGACACTTAGATTTGCAAAGGAAACATGGGAAGTAGTCTTAGATGTAGTGTGCCAACACAGAAACACTTAACATGATTCTTGTTGATGACATCCAAATTCTTACATCAATTTTTTTGTTGAATCTGGTTGAGGAAAATTGGGCCACATCAATCCCGTTTTTGAGACACTTGGCTTCAATAGCACGTAACTTGATTGAATATTATTTACCAAAAAGATTTTCTTTTTGATTGGATATCTTGAAAATGTGCGAGGTTTTCTCAACCTTTTTTGCTTCAGGTTATTGCAACGGTGGATGTGCAGCTATTGTGGATTCTGGAACATCCTAGCTTGCTGGTCCAACTATGCATGCTTCTATCTCTTGTACATAAAGAGAGAGAGAGAATAAAAAATCACAGTTGATGGTCAAAAAGATCCTCAAGATTGGTTAATCATCTCTTCTTCACCACTACTTTCTTTATCACGTGTCCAATTAGCCCGTCTCATTCAGAGTGTTATCACTCAAGTCAACCATGCAATTGGAGCAGAAGGTGTAGTGAGCATTGAATGTAAGCAAGTAAGTTCTGACTATGGAGAACAGATATGGGATCTCTTAGTTGCAGGGGTTTGTTCTATTTGTAGTCTTTTTGCCTTATATTCATCACTTTACGGTTTCAACACCTCAATACTTGGTTTATGTGTTCCCGAGGGGGAATGGTCTGCCAGGTCGGGAAGTCTGTTTTTCCATTACATAAAATGCATTGGTCGGTAGTACATGCTTCGGGCTGTCTTTTCTCTGCTTTCATTCCCCCTGACATGCTTCCTCACATAGCATTTGTGTTAGGATATTTATTTCAAAGGAAAGACTTAGCTTTTTCATTGCTTTATTTGGTGAACTGCAATTACTGGGTTTTGATCACTCACCAATTTTCAACTTCTTTATGCCTATTATTACATGGTAAAGTATTGGTTTTTCTTTGAAAACTAATACTCGTGCTTGAAGCTAGGTGCTTTTGAGGAAATTGTGGCCAAACACTAACTTGAATTGAAACTGGCCAACCGAACTTTTGCAGAGCTAATATCAATCGAGCAAGTAATTGAAGAAGAAAATGAGGGGGATGTTTCTTTGGGGATGATCTTGTCTGCACTGCTTGTGAGATGTTTGTGGTTTGGGTCCAGAACCAGCTGAAACAAAAGGGTAACAAGGATCAGGTGTTCGATTATGTGATCAGGTGATTTATCAACGAAATGTAATATCTGCTTATAACAAACAAGCTGGCATTTGTCTTTTACGTTAGACCTTCATTTTCATTTTTTTTTTTTTTTTTTTAATTTTTAAAAGCTTTGTGAGAGCTTGCCAAGTCCTATGGGAGAATCAGCAATCGACTGCAATACCTTGTCGAAGATGCCAAATGTTACATTCACCATTGGGAATAAAGATTTCACCCTCACCCCAGAACAGGTTTGATATCCTACCCTCTATAGATTGCAACCTTTGAGAACCATATTATTACACTGAAACTTGGGAAAAATTGTTGTCTCAAGTGAGTACCTCTTTCATATAATAAGAAGCACAGATGCGTCTATCATCCTTGCATATTTGTCTCACCTATCTAGGTCTGTCCAACACGTAGAAATGAGTCAGAAGTGCGAAAAGGTTAAATTATTTCATTATATTTTCCTTGGATAAGTTGGGACTTGGGAATGCACTAGGACACATTGGGAGCACATTAGGAGTTTGGAATACAATTTGATCTGTTGTGTGGGTCACAGACTCACAATTGCCAACGGCGCTTGGTTCTTGAATACTCGTTCAGTGATTGTTGTTTTCTTCTGATCTTTAATTTCCTCCACATTATGGGAGCAATATTCTAAGTTTTTATAAACGTTTAAAATTAAACCTGTTTTTTCTTTTTGCAACATGCCCACAACATGCCTGTCTCGTAATTTTTACGAAGTTAAATGTGACCGAGTGTTTGTGTCCGAGCTTCTTAGGCCGTATAGGACTCTATAAGGAAAATAAGTAACCTGAAGCATAGAAGATTCATCTTCGTGGTTAGCAACTGCTTTCGTCTTCATCGTGTAGAGTGATTTGAGATTTCTACTTCTTTCCTCTTACCAAGGCTTTGCTTTTGTTTCAGTATGTTCTTAAAAATGGCGACAGACCTGCTACTCCCTACGTCAGAGGGTTCATTGCTTTGGATGTGCCTCCCCCTCGTGGTCCTATGTGGTATCACAAATCTAGAAATTTAAGATCAAATGGAACGGAAAAGGATTCATACCTGATACCTGCATATGCATATACAAATGCCTGCACAAGAAGTAAGGCTCTGTTTGGATCATGGTTTGGGGAGATGCATTGAAGGAAAGGATCAGAAATGGAAAAGTGAGGGAAAACATAAGATGATGCAGTAAATGTGCTAAATTTATTTCTTTGGCTTCCTATAGTTTATGTTCCGTTTGTAATTCCTTAACGAACCACGATCAAACGTAGCCTAAATGCCTGTCTACATCAAGAACAAGGAGTTGATCCAGTCGAAACATGGTTCGGATATTATCTTCCGAAAGTTATGATATATTTTGGGGTTTAACTACCGAATTTGTTGTACAAAATCGATAGTTAATTACCGAAAATATGGACGTTTTTCGGGACTGTGTTACCGAAAACAAAGCGAACACAGATCTCTCCTACAAATTAATGGGTTAACTCTTTGCTCATTTTTGGGTCGAAAATCTTCATGTCCGGAATTCCAAGCTCACTCTCCACTTCCATGATTTCCTCTAACACCTCGGTCTCCTCTATTTGTGGATCCATTGGTGGAGTTTGGAGTTGTAAGTTGCTCCATAACACTCCGGAGCTCTTCTTCTATGTCTAGTGAGGGAGAAGATCCTTCCATTGAGAGAGATGAGAGATGAGGGGCAGAGGAGGAGAATGAGAGGAATGTATGGGTTGGAAACCTCAGACTAACCTAACATGAGTAGGAAGGAGGAGGAAGAAGGAGGGAGACTGGGAAAGAAGGGAAAGAAATGGAGTGGGATGTATGTAGTAAAAAAAGAAGTTTTGAGGGATGGGTTGGTATGAAGTAATTGGAGGGGTTAAATTGTCTTTTTGTGAGGAACATTAGGGGCAAAATAGTCTTTTTATGAGGCACATTTTGGCATTTAATTTGGCCGGGATATATTTAGCCGAAAAAGGGATGCATATAGACCCACCCTCTCTGTAATTTATTCTTGGAATTCTAAAAAAATTACGTAAGGTGAGATGCAAAGGCTTGTATAAATAATCAACAATGTACAATACAATATACTAACCTGACTAGGTCAATGGGAGTTCAAGAAGGCCCATGGCATAGGTTAGTGATCTCCATTGCACTTTGGAGGCCGAAAGCAAAGTCATAGAATAGGCCTCTATATATTTCCAAGCTAATTTTGTTCAACAAATAGTTATCATAAATGACCATTACCAAATAGTTCATCGATGCAATAACATATCCTAGCACAAAAAAAACAACAAATAGAACACTTTAAAATCTAGTATTTGAAAATTGATCCGTTGGTATTTTCTGCTGCAATCGTAGTAATTAAGTCTTGATATCGTAGCACCAAAAAAACAACAAATAAAACACTTCAAAATCTAGTCTTTGAAAATTGATCTGCTGGTATTTTCTGCTGCAATCGTAGTAATTAAGTCTTGATAGTCAAGCTTTTTCACCAAATCTTTTTCAATAGATAACATAGTCAATCCATTTAATCTTTTCTTGAGACATTGTTACCGAAGGTAATTTTTGATCAATTTCAACTTTGAAAACTTCTTTCCCTAAACGCAACTGTAATAGGTATAGTCAACAATATTCGGTATGCAATCTATGCATTCGAGAAACAACCATCCATAGTCTTCAAGTAATTGAGCACATCAATTGGCGTTCTTGTATCTTTTGGCAAAAAAATCTTGTTAATTAGAAGCCAAATTTTGGATTGGGCTTATTTATACCTAGCCCCATATACACAAACTAGTTGGACTATATATATACATACAAAAAGGCCTAAAATACTTGGGGGCCCATTTTGGGCTTTTTTTGGTGCCAAATCCCAGGCTTCTTGGGCTTTGCCCCAGAATCGGTACTATTTGTGATAGTGGGGGCCTACAGTCGCACTGCCCCTAGCCTATTTAGTTGAAAGCAATTTGTTTTCTTAATGTAATTACTTTGATTTTTCCTTGTATATCAATTGAAATTAGTAAGTTATATTGTGATAAGTCAACATGCTTTCTTTAGTAACTCATTGTGTGATTCTCTTTTAGAGTTCACTAGTGAATGGATGCCGGTACTTGAAGGCACGGGTTCGAGCCAAGGAAAATGTGATATAGCCTCTATTGCATTAGTTGCCGAATTCTAATTGACTATTTCAAATATCTGCTTTAAAGCTACACAAAAAGCAAATAAAAAATAGCTATAAATTAGCTATATGAAGACATGTTTGGAGTTTCAAATGATTTCCCGAAAAGATTATAAGAGAGTGTAATGACAGTTGGCCAAAAAGTCAACCCAACAAATATATACACTGGTATGATTGGCCAAATTAAACTTATAATAGCGATCTTGATTAACTAAAAATAATGATAGAATGGACAAAGAGTACATGCAACATTGCAAGTGTAAGTACATGTGCGAAATTCATTATATATATTTTCCAGATATACCTGCACAGTTGATGTGCTAAATATTCAAACACTTTTCGTCAACAAAGAACAAGTAAGAGACATAGGGTAGCCATAGTTAATATGGATCTATTATTTTACATAATTTGTCCGTTCTTTCTATATTCAAGTTTATGCAGTAGGATATGAAGCTGCCATTGCGATGCCACAAAGGCCTTCCTTTGCACCAATATCTCTTTGCATGCGTATGTACCCTTCTTCACCCCATCCTGTGCCCCATGAGTTCTTTACCAGCCAGTACTTGGTCCCATCAGCACTAGTTCCATATCCCACAGCTGTTACACCATGATCAAGGTTAGTGCCACATTGTCCTGTAAAGACACCGCTTGAGTAGAACTGGAAGTCAGATTCTCCTGCATCAATGGCCACAGAGACTGGTTGGTTTGCAACAGCCTTCATCAAAGCACTCTCACTATTGGTTGTCACGTCTTCATAGCCCGTTATCTTGGCTGCATGGTCAGAGGATTTGTTTTTGTTGCAAGTGTCATCAGTTCCCTGATAAGGATAGTTTGCTTCGGTGGTGAGGCCCTGATTCTTTATGATAAATTGGAAAGCATTGTCCATTAGACCACCATTGCAGCCTTGATCTTCACCACTAGTGTCACAGTCAACTAGCTCTTGCTCAGACAATGAGATTAGCTTACCAGTTTTCAATTTATTTATTCCTTCCATGGCTGCCACAGCAGAAAATGCCCAGCAGCAACCTATATGATTAGCATATGAAGTGTGAGAATATATGCAGTACATTTCTTCCATCTTTTTTTTAACTCTTTTGAAAAATAATCGTAACTTACCACATTGGCCTTGGTCTTTAACAGGTGTTACCACGCCTGCCTTCCTCCAATCCATGCTAGATGGAACTGCACTTACATTTTCATATTTGAAAGAGGATGATTTAGTAGAACAAACATGGCTCTTAAATCTGTTGCGTAGTTTGAACTCTTCATTGGTAAGATCTGCAAATTGATTGACCCCAAGCTTGTATGGCTTCTTCGCATCTTTGTTGAAAGAATCAATGTATTCAACATTGTCCTTGAATATCTTGAATCGTTTCCCCTCCTCCTCAGTATCCTTGTATACACGTCCGTAACGAGCCATCCATTGCCTATGCTTCTCAACTATGGATGCATCTTGAATGGAGCGAGAGGTGACTTGAGAAGCCAAAGCTCCCAAAATGAATACCACAGCCAAGCAGATGCATTGGCACTTGTTTGTGGAAGCCATTATACTGCCAATAGATAGGTTTTATGTTGTAATGAGGTTGGAGGTAAATGGTACGTAATGATTAGCTTTATATAGAGAAAAAATTTCCAACGATGTGTTTATTTTGCCGTTAAAAAAAAAAAAATTACTTTACAACGTGCCTGCTAAAATGCTTCGATAAGGACTCTCTTGATTGGGTCATTTGGCTGCAAATACTAAAATCTCGTTCACATTTGCCTGTACTGTTTATACATTTGGCTGCAAATTCAAGAACATTGGAAAAATGCGTATTGGTCCATTTTGATATAAGTAGATTACGTTTTTTTCATAAGTATGTGCCAATGGTCCAAAGATATTAGTCCCACATAAATAAGGTGGGAACGCACGGAAAAAGCTAGTTCCATTCTATGTAATGATCGGCTTGCTTGTAAAAGTTATACACGTTGAGAAAGCTTTGATAATGTAATAAGTAGAAGTAATTAAATTGTCAGTCCTGCTAGGAAGACTCGATCCCGAAATGAATCCCACAAAAGCGGTGTACGTTTTGTGTACACAAAAATATTGTATTCATAGGATTTTCCTATTGCAGACCATGGGTCGATCCATAGAAATTGTATTATTTTGTGTGTGACTCAACATTGTAGAATTTTATCTCTGCTATTCTAAAAGTATTACTAATCCACATCGTGGCTCCCATGTAGGCGGAACCGGGGGGCCTGTAGTGAATGAATCTGGGCCGTTCAAAGTATTATGGATGGTCCGAATTTTAAATTAGTTATTCGTGCAAACCAGTGCATAGCTATCTCTCAGGCGGCGCCGAAAAATCTTTAATTAATTATTACTTGTACTTTAATTTATATTTTTGCATTGTGGAACCTTTGTTGGTCGCTTGCAATATTCCAAAAGTATATTTATCTAATCCGTACGTCCTTTGCGACTAGTGCTGAATTGCTAAGTCACATTTGGCGGCGAAACTATTTGACTAAACTCTAGTAATCCATAGAATAACAAACCAAAACATTGTAAAATAGATGTAATCCAAGAAGCAAGGACACGTCTATTAATCCCGTAATTTTTTGGCAGACATATGTTGTCCTTTGCAAATAGTTTGTTAAAGTTTTTGGAGGGTTTCAACCTAAAATTAATTGGCAATAACTGAAGTAGTCTCTAAAATTTATTAACGAAGCTTGGGTGACTTAGATATGAGATGTGAGATGATCTAACACTCGTCCTCACGAGTAGCCCAAAGGTAAGAATTGAGGAGACCAGGAGATTTTACTCAGGCTATGGAGACTCGACTACATGAGATGAAACCACCCAAAACTTGGCTCTGATACCATTTCAAATTTCTTGGTAAATTCCAACCTAAAACAAATTGGCAATAGTCCTCTAAAATTTATTAATCAAGCTTGGATGGCTTAGAATCTTAGATAGGCGATGGGGGATAATATACCATACTTTTCGAAGCCGTACATTCCCAAATATCGTTCTATAGTTTAGAAATTAAAGAGGGTCCAAATTGTCACGGATATTGTATAGTGGATCTTGAAGACTCATTCAGTAATTGTTATAGTAATGTCTTAAATACACAAATTTTGTTTTTATTTATCCTTCGTTTGATAAAATACACAAATTTTGTTTTCGTTTGATTGTTCTGTAATCAATTAGTTACAAACTTACAGTGTGAAATCATTTGAATGAGTATTTTAAATAGGGGTCCAAGATTTAGTAACAGCTTGTATAGAAAGTCTAGTCTAAGATCACACCTTAAGATTCCATCCTGTAATTATATGATCTGTGGAATTCGTCCTTCATATGTACGATACATACTTCTAAGCAGACATATGCTACTTTAAAATCGAATTCGGTTTGGTTTTATAACATTTCATCCTATAAGTTTATCATGATGTTTCTTTGAAAATTTGAAAGAGTTCCCATCAGAGTCACTGGAAATCGGGAATGACGATACGAGCCAAAAACATGAGGTTCAGATAATTCTGACTGCCAAGTACAAAGGCCTTTTGAATCCCTTGGTTTCAGAGCATACTTTTAAGGAAACGAAACTATGAAGAACCGACATGAAGGCAAACAATAAATTACAAAAACAACTTGAAAGACAAAACAGACGGCATAATCGAATCAGTTGACATCACGCCAAATATCTGTACCTGAAATTCCTGCAAGTGGAGATAACATCCAGTAGTCTTAAATTTAGCAAGTATTGACAGGTGTTTCAGTAGGATAAGCATTTGTCAGCAAATCAAGCCCCATTTACTAATTTTAACACCAAAATGGGCCAGTCTTACAGAATCATAGATTCATAATCTTGGCCACTATTAAGTGTCGCAAACGTTTAACTACTTTCTTGATGGTTGGTCGTTGGTCTGGGTAGGAACTAACACAGCGCAACGCCAATTTAGTGATTAAACCACCCACTGCCTGTAAAGCTTTCATGCACTAGTGAGGGGTACTTCTGTTTATCCTCCCTCTTGCGCCGTCGGGGTCGGGGGAGGACCTCCCTTGTCATTTGATCGTACTCACTCTTGGCCCAAGCGTGAAGAAAAACACAATGCTTCTCTCCAACAACAGCGGCTCTTTTTGTCACAAGCTCCAAAAGCAAAACACCGTACGAGAAAAACGTCTGTTATATCTGTTCAGAGATCCACAGAAACATCATAATACATCCCATTCTATGTTTAGTTTCTAATAAAACATGGAAGCGAGGAAGAAAGTCCCCCGGAACCCCAACGCATCAGAAGTTTACAAGGACTTATGTTCTTGATGAATGGACATGAGTCGTATCTGCACATCCACCAAACGACAGGGGTTGCAAGTGAAGTTTGCCCTTTAATTTTTGTTCAGTACTAAAACCATTGGCTAGTCCACTATAGTTTTCCAACCGTCACTAGTACTTCAAAGAAGCCCAGCCCATACCATTTTCTCTATTGGAACAGTATCTACCAGTACCGGAATATATCTAGGTACCGTTTTGGATTAATCGTTATTAAAATTTTAAATACTTTCTCAATATACTTATGTGTGATCCTAAAAAAACTTGAAGTAGAAAATGAAAACATTTTAATGTACCTCAATATTTATCTATCAAAAAATAAAAGATTTAAAATAGATTTAAAAATTAATTTATCTACTATTTTAGTCCCTACACTTATAGCTATGTTTCAATTAGGTCCTTACATTTTAAATGTCTAATTTTCATCCTTATAGTGATATGTGGAAGGAATGATTATAAAAATGACCAAGCCAGAGAAATCCTCTCCATTCAGGTAATAGAACTTTTACCACAATCGCCTGATAGTTTGGCTTTGAAAATCCATCTAAAAGGGACAGTTATAAGCCCTTTTATAGAAGGCCTAACTACACACTCAGACCGTGTGAAGAAACTGGTCAAATGGTAGGTTTAAGAGGTCTATCCTAGTAAGAAGCGGGCTCCTTTCTCAACAGGAGTGATGCTCCTAAGAGAGTGACTTGGGAGAGAGAGAGCCAAGATGAATTCGTCACCCCGATAGGAGGTTCCTGCTACTAAGATTCTGACACTTAAAAAATGTAAATATGACTAAGGGATGGTGGCTGGCCGCATCACTCTCATCCCTCTCCTTCTCTTCTTTTGAGGCCTCCCAACCTTTTTCTGATAGGATGGTGAGGCTTTTCTCAGAGTTTAAAATGACCCGAGCACATAAATAGACGGTCAAACATATAGAGAACTAAGGACAACCTCATAATGCTAAATATCATGATACTGACAACCAATGTGTCAATGGCGACTGACATGATCCTTTTTCACCAGGGTAGGAACTTCAAGTTCTAAAATTGTACACATCAAATAGATTCATGAAGAAAATTATGAGTATCCAGAAGTATTCATCTTGGTAATCTACTCCCCAAAACCATATTAAAACAAATCGCAACGGCTAGGAAGTGAATTACATATGATTGCAGGATGGCCCTTGAGTTTCAAATAAAATGCAGAGAGTAGAAAGAGAAAAACCTGGGTCACTAAAACCGGGATCTGAGTAGCCAGAACACCCGTGCACATATTCGCCTCGGGGAATACCACCAAAATCTCCACCGACAATCATACCGAAGTCAGCTAACTTTGGATGGAAATGCTGCAAGACCGAAAACATTAGATCTTCCCAAAAGGTTCTTAATTTAGACCAATTATTCCATAGATAATCTAGCGAGAGAAAAACTTCCCAAATGGGATACAAAAGAGTCTAAGTTCTTGATAATTTTTTTCAAAATGACAAAACGAAACTAACTACTGAGGACTCTAAATACCTTCTTCTTACTTTTTTTTTTGATAAGCAAGGACTCTAAATACCTATTCAGAGACTCAAGACCATACTACACTACTGGACACTAAAATGACAAAACTAACCTCAGTCCAACAGCATCAGCTCTCAAGAGTAAAAAAGTGGTATTAGCACGATCTAGGGGCACAAAAAAAGTAATTACCTTGTCAAGCACTATATTATCTGCACAGATATTGCGAAGGTTGAGTTGTTGAGAATGAAAAGCTTTAACAAGAGATGCAAATTGAATTGCAACCTTCATTCGCGAAACCCAATCAAAATCATCTGTAAACAAACAAAAAAAGGCTAGTTAACATGAATTCACGAATGGCTCGCGGGTTGAGGATGGCCTGATAACAATCATTTGAGGTGGTTCTCCTGGACCAAACTTCCCTCTTTTCCCTCTATATAAGTCTCAATCTGGGAAGAATTATTCATGTCCAGTTCATCCCAATAAAACGCCACACAATTTGACTGAGAAAAAAATTAGATGCTAATAATTACCTGTGGGACAGAAAACAAAAAAAAAATTAAAAGAAGGCTATAAAACCCAACCTTGGGGAAGGAGGTTACGCAGTGTATCCAGCGGATATAGATCATACACGACAGCCAGCCGTCCATTTACAAGACCGCTTCCAATTAACTTTACTATGTTATGATTGGGTATCAAGGGTAATGGTTTTGTCAGTAGCTTCATTTCATCCTATGACACATGAAGAACATAATTAGAAAAGACGTTAAAAACAAGACATCAACAAAAGGGCCTAAATAAAATGAAGCAAGCAACGAAATCAGACAGGTTTTTCCCCCTTTTTCTTTCAAATACACACACATACATGGAATCTTCCTTGAGCAGTTCTTCTCCAACAACCGGCAGATGGTGTAGGAGGGAATTTAAGTTCTGCCCTAATATAGTTCCATGCTTTCACCATGACCTTAGCCTCTTGGACGTTGTCCAAGCCTCATTGCTGATTATATTTGCCCCGATACACTTGGCCAAACAGGGTATTACCAATAAAGTCTTCTACAACCAAACCACGAGACAAGTCTGCCATAGTACCTTGAAAAAAAATCAAATGGAGCCTGTAATCAATTGATATGCTTAGAGACAGAGAAAATTTATAGCCTTGTACAAGTAATGACAACAATGGTATCAGGGAAAACTACAAAAATGCCCTTAAACTTTTAACTCAAATGTCCCAAATAAACCTAAACTTGACAAAATCAAAATTTGACGCCTGAAGTTATCAAAGCTTGCTCAATTCAACCCCTGACGTCAAATTGGAGACAGACTGGCTGACGTGGAGATGAGTGGGCTTACTTTGTCACATTGTGACACATATACAAGTATTTTGTATAAGCTACAACCACATCACCTCAGAGTTCCAAACCTTTGATCAGGAACACCAGATCAACCCTTGGTCTTAAAATCCCGCCCGCCTTTAATTAGGCACACAACAGAAGCATAGGATTGACTAGGTCTCGGCGAGCCCAAAGCCTCGAGCAATGCCGAACCTTACCCGTTCTACTACAATTCTACAATAAATAGTTTGGATGCAATTTATGAACTAAGTTCCCAATCCCTGCAATTATACAGACAAAGAATGAGAAAAATCAAGATAAAACTATCAATGTGCAAAATACTTGAGGACAAAACCAAGAAATTGCTCCCGGGACAATTTACAATGATCCATAAAGAAGGGAAAACATAACGGCAAGCATTTTCATGAATATACACATATACTTGTGTATGTATCTCTTTTTGTTTCCAAAATTCTTGCAAGAATTATCTACATAAGAACAATCAACACTAACAATCCCAATTCATCTCTCAGTTCACGCCTATTCTCTCTCTACAAAATTTCGTCTCAATCATGGGAAATCACTGCAACAATTGTTTAAATAGCTGATTATCAAAATTAACTCACCAATAACCCATCTCCTGATAATTTTGTGTCTCGGGTTGAAAAACAAAATCTGAACCCCCAATTTGATTTGGTGGGTGGGCCGATATTGGTAGTGGTGATCGTCGTCTTTGCCATGTTGAAGAACTACAATAAGTTTGATGAATTGTGGACGAAATACTCTATGCCTAACTTTTGATTTGATGGTCACGACAGCAACATTTTGCAGATTTCAAGGCATCTAGAGAGGGGACCTGGTGTTTGACAAAGGAGAGAGAAGAATAAGTGGTGAGGCATTAGGCTGGGATATGGGTATGGTTGGGTCATGGGTACGGGTATATGTATCTGGGTGTGAGTTACATAACACGAATTTGGGGCAAACCTCGTGGCACTACATAAGCCAAGTCAGATCCAAGTCAACAATTCTGTCTCCGATGGAGTTTGGACGTCGGAGGCATAATGGAGTAATCTTTGGCAAGTTCAGGTGAGTAAGTAAAATTTTATTAAATTCAGGTAACTAAAATTTTATCAAGTTCACGTGTTTATGGGACATGTGAGTGAAAGTTAGGTGAATTTTTAAAATTTGCCTCGGTTTCATTAAATGCGCCCTTAAAGCATTCGTAAACAAGCCTCAAAGTGCTTGTACATGGTGGTGCAAGGAAAACCGTGCTGTGAGGATGCATAATACTATCTCCTCTCAAGATACCTTTAGGAAACTCAGCAACAAAACTCAAAAGATAAAAAACTCCAGCAACATACCAAATTCAGACTTGATCTTAGCAGCAAATTCAGCCAGATCATGGCAAGAATCTAATGTAGACACCACAGGTGGATTAGGGCCTGGTGGAGTACTATTGTAGGCTGGAATGTGTCCAAACAGTTCATTCGGAAAAAATTCACTTGGCAGCTCCACCACTCTTTGGAGTGACATTGCAGCAACCGATGATCCAAACCCTACGGATAAAAAGAATCAAACACAAACTAAAGAAAAAATGTAATATTTCTGCTTAAGGAAAACAATAACCCAAGTAAAACAGGAATAAGAACATACAAAAATCAAATAAAAAAATCAGTTTGGAGCAAAACCAATCCACGCTCACACGTTACCGTCTCACACTCAGTATATACTGCAGCCTCATTTAGTTTGCGAATAGAAAACAGGCAGAATTAAACGTCCTGAGTTGTCCTGATGTTCGGGGTCGGCACAGGGCATAAGCCGACGCAGCAAGATGCCCAGGTTGGATTGTAATGAAATTTCAAACAGTAATCTCCCTTCTTAGAGGATTTCCAGCAGCCCTAAATAAATAGTAACATGCACAAACCTAGAGCAATAGTAACAGTTTGGCGGCTTTTTGGCTTTGGGGGCTTTTTTGGCTTTTGCGTTTTTCGGATTTTTGGGCTATTTGTCTTTGTTTCCCGTTGTGCATATTATGCAGTTTCTGTACCTGTAATCAAACTGCAGTTCCTACAAACTTCAATCATTCTTATTATTTGATGGTACCAGCATTTTTATCACATCATGCGACTGAGAGTTCGTAAGACAAAGAGACGTTTCTTTGGATTTTAGAGTTCCTACGAGCAGAGATTTAGTCGTTAGGGTAACTAGCAGAGGTCTGCAAAAAAATCGAGCAAATAGTAGGAAAAATTGAAAGCATAGATTAGGGTTTCGTTTTGCAGCAACATGGATCCAAAAAACAGCCAGGAAAAAGTAAAATTGAACTCACCTACAAGCTTATCGGAAGTTACTCCACACGCTTCTCCTGCGAGTTGACCTGATTCGACAGCCTTCTCCATCCAGAGAGAGAGAGAGAGGAGCGCCGCTCGGTGAGATTAAGTTTGGCCCAAAACCCATTATAATTTTATTTCCCTCCCTTCTTCTTCGCCGAACGTTATTTCCCTTTCCGTTTGAAACTGTTCGCGCGAACCAGCACAGGCGTGTCCCTACATCCGAACAGGTTTCTCTTCGGAAGATCGGGTTTTTTTTCTTTTATAAATAGGATCTTAACCAATTAACCGATTTGTATTTTTATTAAATAAAATGTGCATTTTTTAACTTTATTTCCGAAGTACATAAAAATGTATTTGCAAAATACGCTTTCTGGAAAACGTGTTTCCGTTTCACAATTTTATTGTGGATTAAGATGGATTAAACAAAAAAATTAAATTAATCCTAATCCAATTAAAAAATGTGTTTACAAAATACGCTTTCTAATCTTTTGTACACAAGACGGAGAAAGAGAGCATGGGTCTATAATATGGGTGTTTTCCGCCAACCACGTCCAGTAATTCATCAGTGGAGAAACCACTTTTGAACGTGGGTAGTTTATGTTGGAAAATATTGGAAATAATATTTTATTTGAGTTTGAATGTAAATTGATTTTATTTGAGGATCGTGTTTTTTGGGTGCCGCTTATTCACCGTGGAAAGACTTGTCTATTGTGAATAAATGTCTCGCTCTCCCTTGTGACTATTCGTATGGTTACGAGTTAGTCTATATAGTACATTGCATCGTTTATTCATCCTTTAACGTTGATTTCTCCTTGCAATTTCGAGTCCATTCATTCTCCATGCGCTCTTCATTACAAACGGTTAATTTCTCCTCTACGGGAAGAAGCATGTTCTTAAGACGGGATAAATGTACTTATTTTGTTATCGTCATTTTTTAAAAAAACAACATACTTTTTACAATTGAAAAACTTGGCTTTTTTTATTGTCCAACAAGGGGAAAAAGTTAAACAAGATCTGCACAGCATATTCGCCGTCCAACAATGCAATATCAGCTAGTATATGTTAAAAATCGGGTGATTGGATCAAATTTGTCTTTGATATAAGAAGGGGAATCGAACTTGAGACCTTAGGTGCTGGAAGTTATGCCCGATCGTTATTTTTAGGGGTCCTAAAATTAATCAAAGTGCACGCAAACTGATCCGAACATCCAATTATAAAAAAAATGTCCGACTATTTTTCTTTCATTTTCTAGAAGAGAAGTGTAGAAAGTCAATCCTGTTTGCTTTAAAGTTAAACAGAGTCACAGGCACAGGATGGGAATATTAGTAGTAAAACTTAAAACCACCACACAAAAAAACCCAACCGCCCTTTAACCGCCACGTATCACCTCCTCTTCCACAAACTACTCACCAATTGCCATTTGTGCACCCCACTTCCACCACCTCCTCCTCCACTCTCTCTCCTACCCTTAAATTCCTCTCACTCCTCCCCGCCACTCATCTCCAGAAAACCCAGTTCCAAATCACACTTTTAACCAACAATTTCTCTAACCCAAAACCAAAATCATAATTTACCCACAAAAATGTCAGGTGGGGTGGGCCCAATCAGCGACATCAGTCTCCCAAAAGAAGAAGAAGAAGCAGAGCACAAACAACATGAAGACTTCAAAACCCTCTTCTCCAAAAAACAGAGCACCGGCACCGCCGCCGTGCGCGGCGGCGGCGGTTTCTTCTCCCTCCGCCAGCTCAACGCCCTCGCCACTGCTGTTGTCCTCGCCGCTAGCGGCATGGTTGCCGTCGAAGACTTCGCCTTTGTACTCTTCTCTCTCGTCTACATTCACTTGATTTCCAAAATCGCATTCCCAATTCTCTCTCCCAATGCAGGATCCCCTGTTTTTGGTACGCATAATAAAATTCTTGGCATCTATGTGTCGATCGGAGCCCTGGTCGGACTTTTTCTTCCGATTCTTTACATCTTTGAAGGCATATTCGAAGGGGACAAAGAAGGTATTGCTGTGGTATTTCATTATCAAGTTATTGATCTTTGGATATTTATTTTATACTCCTTTCAAGGTGAAAAAAAGGAGAAAATGATTCATTTTTTAAGGTACGTTGCATGGAAATGCTATGGACTGCATAGAAATCTGGGCGCAGATGTGTTTGAGACCGGATGTGAGTTCAGCGACGTATCCATGAATCCAATCTAGTGGGGTATCTTATTAATTATAATCATATATTTTTTTTCTAGTCAACGATCTTGATAAATTAAGATATTTATTATGGACTATAAAATTTATAATGTATACTTTTTATATAAAAATATCAAAAAGTATAAAAATATCAAAAAATGAGCCACAATCTTAAAAAAAAAAACTTTTAGAGTGTGGTTTACATTGATATTGACAAGTCTCTAGAATGATGGAGATGATTTTTTTTATAAACAGTTCTCTACGACTGTAAAAAATAAAGAAAATCAAAAGATATATCGTCATATTAACAAATAATTTATAAACTAATAATTATAAGTGAACTAGCCAGTGAAAGTTGGAGCACAAAATTAATTCTATATTTTTATTTTTGAGAGAGAGAGATATAAGTGTATGTGATAAACATAGCATTATATTACATATGGTAAATATATAATATTAATAATTTTTTTTAAGTTCTGAGCGGGCCATAGTTTTGAGTAGGGGCTCTTGCCCCGCGTGACCCCCTATATTCATCCCTGTGAGAGTCCCATATGGTACGCGTGGAGTCCACCCAACACATGTTCGGATATGTGTCTGGGAGCATTTTTACTCCGATCCGATATATAGGGTGAATATTCCAAGGATTGAATTTACTTATTACGAACGCGACAAATATTTGAATTTTACAGTAAAATACTGTCATTTGTAGCTAAATTGAAATTCACTAGGGTCTCTTACATTTATTAAGCATACTATAGAGCTTTATGAACTGTTTACTACTAGACGAATACGTTTTTTTACACTCTTATTCGAGCATCAAGTGTCGGACATGGAATCATCTAGCCTAGGTGGGATAGTTTTCAATGTGTTCTGTGATCTTTCTAGCTTTGTGATTGTAATTTGATCAACAGGTATCAAAGCCGCGGCACCACACGTTTTCCTCTTGGCCAGTCAAGTATTCATGGAAGGCCTGACATTTTCGGGCCGGTATTCAACACCAGTCCGGGCTTTCGTCCCGGTTTTCTACAATTCAAGGAGGATTTTCGCGATTGCAGAGTGGCTGAGAGCTGAGATCTCAAAGGTGGATGAACAACACAGTGGAGGAGAGTGGAGACTGTATGTGGGAAGAGGGCTTGCCATTGCTAATTTGGCCTTTTGGTCCTTCAATCTCTTTGGCTTTTTGTTGCCTGTTTATCTTCCTAAAGCCTTTAAGAAGTACTACTCTGAAGGGTGCAAGAGTAAAGAGTGAAAATACATGTACAACTCCATGTTGTGATTTCATGTAGTAGTATTTGTTTTCATTTCTGTCTTTCCTTTTTCTTAACTAAGTTTTTTGGACTTTTGGATGGTCGGGATTGGGATTGGCAGCCCTGCCGACCCATTGCGACAGCAGAGAGGCCCCGTTTCCAAGTTTTTCGTATGTAATGTATTGGTTTAGAAGGAATTGTAATAACTTGGGCTTCTATTGAGGCACCAGCATATGTTGTGTGGTGTTGGAATATTTTCGGTCAATCAAACTCAATGATAAGAACTTTTCTTTGGTGCCCCAAAATGGTATTGGGGCACCGGTGCCCCACTTTTTTTGGATCATTGGATGTAAAATAAACGAATCTCAGCCGTAGGATCCAAAAAAGCAAGTGGTTTTACCAAAAACCGAGGTGGTTTTGCGGGTTTCCCTCCAAAATTACTTACCACGAACAAAGGAAATACATACTACCATATGGGCACAAAATTACTACTCAATAAAGCAACACTTACCACACAATAAAGGAAGACTTACCACAAAATAAGGCCACTGGTCAATCCGGTAGCAGGTCACCATTTTGAGCGAGAAAATCGTTATTTGGGGAGTTTTATTATACCACACCACTTTTTACTCAATCCCCTCCGAATTTTATCCTATAGGTAACTATTTTGTAGTGGGCAACATTAAAAAATAATGTTAAAAAAGGCTTTAGTCTAATCGTATGGTTCTTCGAACATTTTTTGAAATAAAAATTATTAAACATATAATAATAATAATCTCCAAATTACATTAAAATAATTTTAAATAATTATTTATTTATAAATTTATGATGACCATGTGAAAAAGGATATTCACTTATTATTTTTGATAACTTGCAAAAATAATTTTTATTTAAACACACACTACAATAATTGTAATAATACCATTGAATGAAATAATGCT
>JAXBDA010004974.1:0-26405 GCA_036023075.1 Gaultheria prostrata
ATAAGGTGTATGTATACACATATGTGTGTATGTGCACTAGTATTGCTTGTGTATGTGTATAAAAGTATATAATTATGTATGAAATGAATTTATAAAAATGTAATGCTCGCGATTAAAAAGTAAACGTTTGCGCTTCTGGCCACCGGAACTTTTGGATGAATTATGGTTTCCAACTTAACTTTATTCTTCATTAAAAGAGGTCAGTATAAAAGTCGTCCAACTGCATCAAGATGTTGCGATTAAACTCAATCGCACTTGCAATGGAAGCGCGACCAAAATAAACAACATTAGCAAGCACACTCAATACATAATATTTTATGAGGTTCAGTCTTAATGCCTACCTCCACGGGAGAGAGATATTCCACTATATATGAAAAATAAAGATTACAATGTGATGTGAAAAACTTAGACTCTCTTTGACTGCTATTGTGTAAGGAAGTTGAATGAATTCTCTGAAAAACTTATATTGGAACTGCTGTGAGTGAGGTTGCTGCATTTCTGCCGCATCAAATCTTCCAGTCGTGCTGACCTTGGTCTATCTATTCTGATCTTGATCTATCTGTTTTTTCCCTCTTTATATATCCTCTTTGATCCCAAAGCAGGGCATGTCCTCTTTGGTTTGCTTCTTCATGTATGTTGGTATCTTGCCAACTATTTGGTCCCGGTTTGGTTATCCATCTTATGGTGTGATCACTCATCTATGGGTGATCTCCTTTTGATGTGATGCCAAATTTTCCCGTTCTTTTAATCTTTGTACAATGCTCGAAGGTTAATAAAATTATTATTCTTGCTGTTAAAAAAAAAAAATGTGAACAAACCCACCCAAACAACACCTAACACCATGGCTCTATACATTTTCTTTTTTTTCACTCACCCCCACACTCTATTTTTCTTTACATTTTTTCTCCTCACAATGACACAACCGGAGCGCACAACAGCCCCTCACAGGAGTTGCCCTCTCTCTTGCCCTTCTCCGGTTCTGCTCTCAATCTGCTCACTCTCTCTCCTCTCTCACTCGCACAAAACCCTTACACAATATATACAATATTTTTTTTTCACTCTAATCATAGTTTAAGAAATGAAGCAAACTAATCATAATACATACAATGTAACCTTAATATATTTTTTTTGACTTGTACGCCTTTTTAATTTTTTACTTAATAACAAGTGGGCAACCAAGGTTGTGGTTGGGCTTGGACAACCCAAACGTCAAGATCGGCTCTGGCCGGGCACCATGTGTCCCTATCTTCTCCGTATGCAAATTCTTCTCGTGTTTTTTTTTTTCCTTTTTTTGATAAGCACATTTCATTAAAAAAAACCCAAACCAAAACAAGCTAAAAGGGGCATACCACAGAATAACAAAACTGTACCGTAGACAAGACTAAACTAAAGAAAACAAGCTAAAAGGGGCTAGCCTTCACAATTCTTCTCGTGCTTCCGAAGGTAAACGAGTGCAAACCCTTGCATCTTTGTAAACCCTGCCTGGTCGGCAAAAATAGCCCTTGCTTGGGGCACAGTGGATGTCTTCTGAGCACACGCACAACCCTTCCAGAGCACAGCCCTCCCTTACAATGGTTACCCCATCCCTCAATCCAAGGACTTCGTCCGTCCAGTCACTAGAGAATAGCCCTAGTGGATCATACATTTCTTTTACCTTAAAAAACTTCTTAGCATTTCCATATTTCTTGATTACTCTCTCAAATGCAACATTCCGATTCTTGCCCCAGTGGGGCAGTCCTCCATACTTGAACAAGCCAATCTGTTCTACCTCCTCCAGTATATCTTCGTAAAGCCTAGGGCTCATGGGGTCCTTGCTCCGATAATAAGTGAAGTCGAAGTCAACGCCATCTTCTTGTTTGCCCAGATAAGCAGTTGATGCTTTAACGTACCGCATAAGAATGCCATTATAGAGATCCACACCACACAAAGCTTTAGGCTCCCGCTCAACTAGCTTCTGCACGTCCTGAATGAAGCTTTTGACTTTGGACATACTGATGCTGAATGTAGTTTGGTGAAAGAAGGTTCCCTTAACTCTAGGGTCCCATGGGCAGACTACAATTAGGTCATCCTTATGGCTATCAAGGCAAGTTCCCGAGGCTTGGAGACGGTTTTGATATCCGACGACCGGGTACCCCGTAAAGAAAATACCTAATAAGTAGGAATTAATGAATCAAAATTGAAGTTGAAAAGAATGACTAGTATTTTCTAAGATTAGTTTCATTCACGTCACCCTAGGCGGACTAAATGCATTTACTTAGCAACAAGAGCAATGCACAAATGAGGGGTTGATCCATTGCAGGAAATTCGGACTTGGTTGGAGAAGGCCTAATTGCGAGTATCCATGGCTCCTTATTGGAGCTAAATATACTCTTAACACCACCCACACGTGGTGGGATTAGGACCACCCATATGTGGTGGGACTCTCGTTTAGGACCTGACATAGGTGCGGTAGAGTCCTTTATAAATAATGGTGTGATTTGACGCGGCAATACTCCATAGAGGAGGTGATGGGTTAACGTACCTGCGCTTTCATTTGTTTAATCTAAAAACAACAAGAGCATCAATGTTGTGGTGACTAGACCATGTCATGTGTCACAATTGTATTGATAGAGTATACTCCACTTCATGACAAATGTGACAAATTTTACCAATATTGTATTAGTGACACATCGCATTGTATTCAAAATGAATAACGACAAATAGGTCTAGAAATTTTCAGTTGTATAGGATGATGTACTTTAGGTACTTATGCTTTGGAAAGAGACGCGTAATTCTTTTGATGTCTTCAATATTGTTTCCAAATAAGTCTTGACAAGGAAAATGCGGAAGACATGGTTCACATGTTATTGGAATAAGTCAAATACATGCAGATGAACACTATCAAAAGCTCATTTGGTCATCATGTTGAAAATGAGTAGGAATTTTGAGGGTGTTCTACTAAGCCAGTTTTTAGAAAAAATAATTTTTTCTAAAAATTAAGACAGGTTATTCTCTCACAATACATTATATAAAAAATCATGAAAAGTCTGTTTTTTTTTTCTAAAAACTGCTTAGTGGAACACCGCGCGCTTAAGAAATTTCCAGTTCTTTTTTACTTTTTCCTCCTTTTCCTTTTCCCCTACGAAATCCAAGATTAAAATATCGCAATTCGCAAGGCAGTTTAAATGTAATTATCAGTTACGGATGCTATCTATTGTCCTCTGCTCAGCTTGACATAATTTGGCATAGATTTGGAATAAATTACCATCATTTGTCACTCCATAGGCACTGATAGTGAGAGCTGAGGTAACAAGTTTTCGACCGATGCACTTCCCTTCAGCATCATGTAGCTTTTCTTGATCTTACTCTGTTCATCAACCAACATGGGTTATCAACATAATCCAACACTACATGGAATATCTGTTATTTAGAGTGGCCAGAAGCTAACCTGTAGTTCTTACGATTGCTAGTTCGGCTGAAAGAGTGGAGCGGAATCCGGTGAAGTCATTAAGACCATTGCCCGAGACATTGGAGGAGACTCGGTCATCAATCCGGTACACTACCTTTCCCTTACTTGGAAACCATGACATGTCTGCAAACTCGTGTTGGTATCCGAATCTTGTCACTTGATCTCCCAAGTCCACATCATTCTTCTCTGAGAACGTGATAGATCGCTTAAAGAGTGGTTGTAGCCTTAGAGTAACCTGTAACATTAGTACTTGGGCTCAGCTGTTATATTGTACAACACACTTAACATTGCACAAGGCAACCTTGAAATTTAATCAGTTATTCAGCCGAAACCTTTGTAGGTGTGGAAATCTTGAAATCCTTTCACCTATTTCCTTTAACTTAATGTGACCGCGTCTTTTGAAACAAGGGTGGAGCCTTTAAGGTGGTGAGGTGACACAGGCCAACGCCAGGTCCCCACCTCCCACCAAAAAATCCATAGTTTTACTTCACAACCTCCCAATAATTTTAATGAGTATTGCTTGAATTTTGTTGAATATTTTAGGAGGCTAAAGTTTCCTTTATTGTGTTTGTTTCATACAAACAAAGATGATGATTTTGTTTCATTGATGCAGATACACACATTCCATATTTAGTTAAACGCAATCTTTCTTTTATTTGTCTTGAGCTTGAGAGAGTGTTTTCATAACACTTTCATTCGGTTGACCGGGGCACTACCAATAGGCCCGATCAAATTTTTTTTAAGGAATTACCACATTGAACACAAATCTAAAATCAATTGACCAAACGATACCTGTGAGATAACACCAAGGACTCCTAGGGAGACTTTAGCTGCGTACAGGTCAGGATCACCACTCACAATGGTCCGAACCTTACCATATCCTTCCTCAGGTCCAGCAGGAGTGACGATCCGAATTTGAGTCACGTAGTCGTGAACAGCACTCCCCTCATCCCATAACATGCTACCATGTGCGCCAGTTCCCAGCATGCCACCAACGGTTAAGCCCCACCAATACGGTGCATAGGGCAGAGCCAACCCCGCATTGGCTGCCTCGTTGATCAATTGTCTCAATGTCACTCCGCTCTCCACACTTACCGTCATTCTCTCCTGATCTATCTCCAACATATGGTCGAGAAACTTGGTGCTTATAAGAAGGCCATCGTCGCCGTCTGGGCAAACCAGCTTTGGGATGCTGTGAGAGAAACGAGTCGCTACTTTCATTTTCCTTTTTTCCATTGTTGCCATTGCTACTACTGAGATGAGCTCTTCTTCTGTTGTGGGGTAAGCAACCGCGGCTGCCCGGCACACACTTCGGTCAGGGAAGGCTCCATAGGTGTTGGTGATGGTGCAATTTCTGTTTTTAGATAAACAGGTGATGTGATCTTCCGGAGGACTGGAATTCACCAAAGAGAACAATATGGTGGTAAATTTTAACAACAGAAATAGCTTAAGCATAGTGTTTTGGGATTTTGACTGCAAGATATGTTTGCCGAGAAATAATAGTGGAGCTTATGGCTGATCGGAGATTTTGGAGTGGCTGGTGGTTATTGGTAATAAGACGTGTAGATAATTGTTGGAGTATTGGACAAATCGTAATTGCCTGGTATCTTTTATAGTGATTCTATATGAAGTTCCAAGGTTTTTTTTTATTACTCTTGACTCATTACCCTTTAACTTTTCAAAATAGTAGAATAAAAAAAGAGCTCATGCGGTAGAGCTTTTGAATGTCCAAAAAACAAACACTAATTAAGGGACAACCCAAAATAGGATAGTCAACACTAAACAGCGCCGGCGGGAGTATTTAATTTGGTTAAGCAACATAATAGGGGATTGGAACAATGTGCCTCGTGTTAGAAACGTATTGGTTCGAAACAGTGGTGCCTCTGACTGGAACCTTTTATTTATTTATTTATTTAATTTTTCGGAAACAAAATTTTAATAGAACTCGACAAAGGGTACGTCAAGGTAAAGAAACCATTTCTCAGCAAAAAATTTCAGTCAATAGCCTATAATCCCTATTTAAACAATCCTTTACATTACATCTAGGCAAGGACGGATCTAAGGGAGGGTCACGCGGAGGCACGTGCCCCCGCTGACCCTCTCAAAACTAAAAACAAATAATATTAATATTATATATTTAACATAATTATGTAATATAACGCTATATTTAACACACACACTTATATATATCTCCAAAATAACAATGCAGAATTAATTTTGTGGTTCAACTTTCGTTGGCTGGTTCATTTATAATTATTGATTTATAAATTGTTAGTTTATTTGAAGATTTATCTTTGGATTTTCTTTATTTTTAACCGTTGTGGAAAAATATTTTCAAGAAAACCAGCTCAATGATTCTTAAGACTTGTCAATGTCGATGATTCTTAAAAGTTTTATTTAAGATTGTGTGCTCATTTTTTGTTCTTTTTTTATTTTTATAAAAGTATGTATTATGGACTTTATATTTCATAATAAATGTCTTAATTTAGCAGGAACATTGATTAGGAAAAAAATTACACGATTATAATTAATAAGATGCCCCCATTGGGTTGGATTTCTGGATCCGTCCCTGCTTCTAGGTATCGAAATTTTTTCTTTCCTACAACTTCACTCATCTTGTTCTGTAATTTGTTCAATACTCAAGTTTGATTTTACGGACTTGTAAATCAGAGTACCATGACCATGATGTTTACTTCCTCTTTCTCTAAGGAGAATCCTTTTTGAATTTCTCGAGTTCTCGAGCAACTAGATGAAATGAGACTCCTCCTCACAAACGGATCACGAATTGACATTGTACTGGACCACATAAATCATGCCCATGTAAAAAATCAAGGATATAGAAGAAAATCCCAAGTTGGAATTCCAAAGATTTACACTAATTTTTCTAATTTAGCAAGCAACGTATTAGCCATAATATATCTTAAGCCTGGTTTGGGTAAAAAGTAAAAATTGATTTTTTGATTTTTTCGTTCTGTTTTTATTCATTTTTTTTAATTTTTTACATTTGTTAGTTTTGCATCAAGTTTTCGTGGTTTATTGATTTGTCTCGTTGAAACGAATCCAAAAAGTATAAAATTATGGCCAAAACTAATTTTTTTTTGAATAAAGCCTATAATTTATATTTTTTGGATTCGTCTCGACGAGACAAATCAATAAACCATGAAAATTTGATGCAAAACTAACAAATGTAAAAAAATATTGAATAAAAACTGTTGCGCCCGGGATTTCGACCGCCCGCGTGAATGTGCGATGCGATGGCCGATTGATCCAAGTGATATTCAAAGCGACGTGGTTTTTATAAAAGCACGAGTTTTACAGTTGTGACTGAGCCATATTTGTTTTTTATGAAAATAACTCAGAGTCGTCACTTGACATAATTCTCAGTGTGCCAAGTCATCATTGAAAAAGTTGTTATTGGAAATGTCTCGGGTTTGGAAACCCGATTTTGTTTGATAGAAATGCCTCGGGTCTGAAGGCCTGGTTTTATTTTATAGAAATGACTCAATTTTTATTTGGTCTGCGATTTTAGAAAAGAAAAGGTTTGGTAATTCACCGTTACGTGTAGGGAAGCTGGAGCACCCTCCTCCGCCCTTTCGGCACTCGGAACAGACTTTTTCAACATTAGTAAACGAAAACTTGTGACAACATACATACATACATACAATGGAAAGAGATAGTCTGCCTAAAAATGAATTTTATTACAATATACGAGACTTTTACATGCAATAGAAAGGGGAATAGATACAAAAATAAGATTTGGACCGAGCCCGGTCTTAGGGCTGCCTACGTTCTCCGGTCTTAGGAGAATCAGGTCATCACGTAGTTCAAGCGGGTGAAAAGGTTTTATTCGAGACCGAGCCGTCATCCGGCTGTCTATGTATTCTCCGGTCTCAGAAGAAATCAGGTCTCACGTAGTTCCGACATAAAGCTGAAGTTCTAGAGAAGTTAACAATTGCTGGAGATTTGTACTAGCGGGATATGGAGGCTTTTCTACCGTACACGGAGGACGTCATCAGACTCCGGCGGCGATAAAAACTGTGGATACATATGGCGTGGGAACTTCGGGACATCTCCGGAAGGTTCCAAGACAGGAGACGGGTCAAAAATGACTATATGGCTTAGTGCGGAGAATATTGAAAAACTGGTTTCTGAGGGTGCCGACAGTCAACAAGGGTCCCGGATACTATTAAGGTGGCTATGTGGCCGAAAATGAGTCCGGAATGCAGTTTGCACGTCCGTATGAAAAGTTGTAAAATTCTTGTCCGGACCCATTAAGGGCTGACGGCGGGCCCCGGGATGTATCCGGTATGATTTTGGATAGCAAAAGTGATCATAAAAAATACAATACTCCCTCCGTCCCAATTTGCTTGCCCCTTTTGGGGAAGTGGGTAAGGGGTGTGAAAATTTTGTATTGTCTTTTCTGTTTTTGCCCTTAAGGCCAGTCAAAATTACTGTGGCCCATTTGTGAGGCTAATATTTTATATGAAACTTAAAACATATGCAATATGGATCTTGTTTGATAGATATCAATTAGTTTTATTATACAAAGTTTTCAAAATCATAAGAACTGTTACAAAATAAAAGATAACGGCCAAACCAATTGAGATGGAAAAAATACTTTTTAAGGGTAAAACTTGAAAGTGACCATGTTTTGATGGATGTTTTTAGAAATGAGACATATATTTTGGGGCATCCCAAAATGGAAAGAAGGACCAGCAATTTGGGACGGAGGGAGTAGTTTTTAAAGTAAAAAGTTGTAAAAATCTCGTTCGGGCCCGTTAAGGGCCAACCATGGGCCCCTGGATGTGTCCGGTACGGTTTTGAAGAGTAAAATTGATTGTAAAAGATATAATAATTCTTATAGTGAAAAGTTATAAAAATCTCGTCCAGACCCGTTAAGGGTCGATGTCGGGCCCCGGGATGTATCTGGTACGGTTTTAGATAGTAAAAGTACACATATTTGACTTGGTTGACGTTTTAGTAAAAAGTTGAATTTTGCCTCCCGGAGGCCGAAAAATGGTCCCGAGCTGGTCCTGGGTCGTCCCCGGTAGGGTTTTCATAACGAAAATAGGTTTTCGAAGTTCCAGGGGTATTTTGGTAAAAATTGATGAAAATTGGTATCGGGTGTCCGAATGACTGTCGACGGGCCCTGGGTGATTCCCGGGTCAAATCCGTAGGCTGGACTGACTATGGACATAGTAGAAGGTTATTTTGGTAATTTTGACATGGAGTTGGCCCTGGGGGCAACACAGGGGTATTTTGGTAATTTGGTGGTGGAGCTGACCCTGGGGCAACACAGGCGTATTTTGACATGGAGGTAACCCTAGGATAGACTCAAGGGTGTTTTGGTAATTTTGGGGAGAAGTTGATTGCGGATTTGGAACAAAGTCAAGACGGACCCTACGACTCCTTGGCATGCTGAACATTATCTGAAAATGCACACATAATATAGTGTAAATGATATGTTTAGTAAAAATGGTCCGGCTTCTCGGAGCTCGCGGACAACATAACTGAGTGCCCTAAGGCAGATTTGCGATAGGGGCACATGAACTGTGGTGATTGAAACGAGACTATTCCCGAGATTCAATCCTGATGCTCTGTTTTTATATGTTTTGTACGACTGCTCGGACGGCTAGTCAAGTCAAGATTATAGCGATCTCAGAAGATACAGAAAAGACTCAGAGGTGATGGTAGAGCCACGCAATGGACCCGTTTAAAGTACCAAACCCATTTGGCGCGTACGCCATTGTGATAGTCTTTTGGTATTCCTCGCCGCAAAACGACGTCCAGTTTGGTATTCCTCGCCGCCATTGTGATAGTCTTTTTGTATTTCATGGATATCTAGACTGATTGAGTATGAATATGCAGTATAACGACGTCCGGTTTGGACGCGAGGCCTGGCCCGGGAAATTGTCGGGCCAGTACACTTCAAAATGTGATTACTACATGCTGAAAGTAAGTACACAAACGATTGATATTTAAATTCACTTACAGACTCCCGGTTCAAACTCCGGGTAGAGAATCAGACGTATTAGGTCAGCCGGAAAATCGGCTATAGCCTCCGGCAGAAACTGATTGTTTTTGAGCTGCGAATCGGGCAGCGTAACGGCAGGACTGGAAGATCTAGAGTCGGGAATCGGACAGAGCTACCGCTAAGCCCTGACTACCGGCAGTTCTTCTCGGAGAAAAACCGGCAGAGCTTCCGCGTAGTATCTATATCCTGAGATTCGACCAGGGGAATCCGGCAGAGCTTCCGCGCAACTCTGACTATCGAGGTTCCTTTCTAAGAAACCCGGCAGTGCTACCGCCTAAAGCTAAACTCCCACCCCTGCTCACTAAGATGGCCGAAGAATTCTCAGATTGGTCTAGAGGTGACTCGAGAAATGCAACGTGAGACTTAGGGGGGGTGGAAGAGGTGTTTGAATGAGAAAATGGCTTCTCATATTTATATGATAGGGTGGCGCCTATGGGATGGGCGCCAATTCCAAGTGGTGGGCAGCCATTGGCTGCCTTGTTTTTGGCACCTATCCTTAGGGGTTCCCGACTCAACCGTGCTCGCGTACAATTCTTTGATCCAGGAACGTCCAGGGAGGTATAACGCCTCCTAGGGTGCCATCTCAATGCTGGCTTGGTAACTGTTGTTATAAGCAAATTCTACTAAGGGTAGGTGTCGCTCCCAATTCCCCAATAAATCTAGGGCACCAGCTCCCAGCATGTCTTCTAGTATTTGAATTGTCCTCTTTGTTTGTCCATCGGTCTGCGGGTGAAAAGCCATACTGAGAGGAATGTGTGTTCCTAAAGCTTTTTGCAGACCCTTCCAAAACTGTGAGACAAATCGTGGATCCTGATCTGAAACTATAGACACTGGCACATCATGCAATCTAACAATCTCCTGGATGTAAAGCATTCCCAATGCTTCAATGCTTTCCGTCATTTTTACTGGCAGAAAGTGCGCCGATTTAGTGAGACGATAAACTATTACCCACACAGTTGTGTTCGACTTTTGTGACCTAGGCAGTCTTGTCACAAAATCCATGGAAATATGCTCCCATATCCATGTCGGAATCGGTAGTGGCTGTAGATCTCCACCAGGCTTTTGGTGTTCTGATTTGACCTGCTGACAGACCAAGCAAGTTGACACGAACTTCGCCACATCTTTCTTCATCCCTTCCAACCATTATGTTCGTCGCAGATCATGATACATCTTTGTACAACCGGGATGAACAATGAAATATGAGTGGTGGAATTCTCGAAGTGCACCGAGATTCGGTACATACACCGATCCTCTAAATCTCAAGCTATTATCACCAGCATGTATCGTCCAACCAAGCAAATCTTTACCTAAACTAAGCTGAGACCTTATGAAATCACAATCTTGTTCACAACTCTGTGCTAGAAGAATCTCTCGATGAAGTGCTGGTTTCGCAATAAGTGCAAACAGACGCACTTGTTCCCCATCAGATGAAGGTCGAAGGTTAAACTCATTCAATGTCTCTACCATTTCCCATTTCTTCTTAGCTATCTTAGCTTTCTGTGCCCTGTCTTTTCGACTTAGAGCATCAGCAACCACATTAGCTTTGCCGAGATGGTAGGACACGGTCAATTTATAATCATCCAAATACTCCATCTACCTCCTCTGTCTCATGTTCAAGTCCTTCTGAGTGAATAGATACTTAAGACTCTTATGGTCTGTAAACACCTCGAACTGCTCACCGAACAAATAGTATCTCCATGATTTAAGGGCAAAGACTACGAGTGCTAGTTCTAGTCATGGGTAGGGTAATTTCTTTCATACGGTTTTAATTGCCTAGATCCGTATGCCACCACTTTCCCATTTTGCATCAAAACGCAGCCTAGCCCTTCTTTCGAGGCATCATAGTAAACCGTAAAGCCTATATTCCGTTCAGGAATAATGAGAATCGGTGCACTGCGCTCAATCTCCTTTTCAATTCTTGAAACACCTTCTCACACTTGTCATCCCATTCATACTTCACACCCTTCTGTGTTAATCTAGTCATTGGCTTGGCTAGGGTGGAGAAATACGGGATAAACCTCCTATAATATCCCGGTAATCCGAGAAAACTCCGAATCTCAAACACCGAAGTCGGTCGTTTCCAATTCAGTACAGCCTCTACTTTGCTGTCGTCAATTGCTATACCTTCCTTAGACACCATGTGTCCTAAAAACTTGACCTCCTCTAGCCAAAACTCACACCTAATTGCCTTGGCGTAGAGTTGGTTATCTCTGAGTACTTGCAGTGCTATCTTGAGGTGTCCTTCATGCTCCTTTCTATTGGCTGAGTATATTAATATGCCATCAATGAACACTACTACAAACCTATCTAGATAGGGCTGGAATATCTTGTTGATGAGACACATGAACACCGCCGGAGCGTTAGTCAATCCAAATGGCATTACCACAAACTCATAATGTCCGTATCTCGTCCTGAAAGCTGGCTTAGGAATATCCTCGTCCCGTATCCTCAATTGATGATACCCTGATCTTAGATCAATTTTTTAGAAACAGGTTAATCCTCTCAATTGATCGAACATGTCATCGATTCTAGGCAACGGATAACGATTTTTAATCGTAACCTGGTTTAATTGCCTATAGTCGATGCAAAGACGGAGGGTTCCTTCCTTCTTTTTCATGAACAATGCCGGTGCTCCCCAGGGCGATGTGCTTGGACGGATATACCCTTTATCTAGCAGTTCCTGCAGCTGGATTTTGAGTTCCTTCAATTAGGAAGGTGCCATACGGTATGGGGCTATAGAGATGGGTGCGGTCCCGGGTTGAAGCTCTATGGTAAAATCTAGCTCTCTACGGGGTGGTAGACCAGGTAGCTTGTTAGGAAATACGTCAGCATATTCGCAGACTATGTGTGGCAGTCCTAGTTCTTCTCTGTCAGATTATTCCAACTTAAGGCTGGCAAACCATCCATAAACTTGATTCTGCCACTTCGAACGTCGCGCTATAGAATTCACGTCCCGTCTTTCCCTTTTAAATCGGAAACAGGTTCTGTCAGGAGTGAAAGCCGTCACTATCTTCTGATGACAGTCTATCACCGCACGATGTGTTGATAACCAGTCCATTCCCACGATCACGTCGAAGTCAGCCATCTCGATTACGAGCAAATCGCACCCTCTACAGATTAGACTAACGGGTATTTTACCTCCTAAAGGTGAGGCTATCGTCATGTTAGTCTTTAGGGGTTCGGTTTCTAACCCTAGAGCAGATACACATGTAGCAGATATGAACGAATGCGATGCTCCAGAATCGAATAATGCTTGAATGCAGGTACTGAATAGCAGTAGCGTACCTTGAATCACAGAGGGATTTTGTTCATGCTCTTCAGTCTACAGGGCAAAAACTCGACCTCCGACGTTTTGCGGGGCCTTAGCAAGAGGGTTCCTATTCCAGTTGTTTGGCTGAGCCGGTCTAGCATTCTGATGCACTGCTGCTTCTCAGCGTATTGGTACTGCTGTGACTGCTGGTTCCCATATGCAGTTGGTCCTTCCTTCCTCGGGTGAGGGCAATCACGATTGAAATTTCCATAACCAAAGCAATTGTAGCATCGGATAGCCGACATGTCCCGTGCAAACCCCTAGGACAATTCTTGCCTGGAATGGTTATTCCTCCAGTTCTGGTTGTTGGACGGTGCAGGGTTTCCTCTCGTTGGGTAGGGTCCGCGGTTGTTTCCAGAGCTACTGCCTCCTTGACCGGCTCTAATTGGTCCACCTACTCCTCCAACTGGCTTCCTAGCTCGAGAGTCCATTTCTTCCCTTTCCAGCCTTAGTGCGCACTTCACAATCTCCGCGTATGTAGCGAATCCCATCCCCAAAATAGTTTTGCGGTTTGAACTAAGTCCCCATTCAAAATTTCGGGCATTCGCGACTTCTGTTGGAATCAGCTCCATGGCGTAACGAGATAGCCTTGAACTTTGCAACATATTAGGTCACTGTCATATTTCCCTGCTGCAGATTCTGGAACTTCTGAATCTTAGCCTGTTTGATCGGAGCAGGAAAATACTTATCCAAGAAGAGATTTTCAAACTCTACAAATGTCATAGTGGCGACATTGTATGTGTTCTCAATCATCTCCCACCAGTAGTGAGCTTTTCCTTGCAACTGATAAGTCGCAAGCGCCACGCGATACTCATCCTGGTCGATTCCCAAAGTGTTGAGAATCACCTTAATTTCCTTGAGCCAGGCCTTGACCAAGGTAGGATCATGCTGGCCATGGGACATAGGGGGGTCGCCTTTTGCAAAACTCAGTCATAGCTTGCATTCGGGTCATAGGTCCCGCGTGGTTGTTAGAGGGAGGTCTATTCGCATTAAGTGCTTCTATAAACTCTCGCATTAGCTGAGCCATGTCATTGTTGCCGTTATTAGCTCCGTTAGATGTTTCCCCGTGGCAGTTGTCATTTCGGAGTCCGTTCCTGTAGACACCCCAATTTTGATGACTCGTGCATCCCCGATGATGAAAAAGAACACAAAATATACCTCGAACGATCTCTCGGGTCAAAACAAACCAAAGCCTTACCCCCCTTTTTTTTAACCGTACGGCCTCCATTTGCAAACTGTACAGCCCAAAAATCCCTTGAAACCGTACGGTCTCCAAATCTATACCGTACGGCCCCACCTAGTATATCGTACAACACATTGTCCCATCACCGCAAATCTTGGAGCAGCCCTGCAACTCGAATATCGGTTGTTCGTACGGAACCCCTTACCCCATAGCTCGACTTCAGGCCGTAAGCATCTTGGTTAACTTGTGGAATCGACCAACCTCAACGCTTATAAACCAAGCTCGTCCAAACGATTTCTAGAGAGAGAACTCACGTACAAGTCAACAGAGAGCTGGAAATCCATATACGAACCGAAGCCAAACTCCCTCAAAGGTCCACCACATCCTGTCAAAAACCATAACCATTTTCCAAATCATCATCGTCATTCCAAAATCACACTAAAACCATGCCCAAAATTTCAACCCGAAATTCATAAACCCAAGTGTTCATTCCAGAGGTATATTAGCATTTTTTATAAATATTCTTGTTCTTGAGGGGATTTTGTTGTGTTCAGAACGGTACAATACCGCCCTTTGAGCCCAGCAAATTCGTTGTCATCAAATAAGATAACCAATGGGTTATCCTCACCTCTGGAGCATTGAGCGAAAATACTTTCGATGTATTTTTCGGCAATAGCTCGATCGAGGTAAATTCCAAAGTTTCTCAAAACATTTTCAATTGAAAAATCATGGTTTTATACTAAGAACACACTTCCATTTTGGCTCTGACCCGAAAACAAATTTAAATTTTTTTTTCTATCTATGACATCGTGCGGCATCACTAGCTGCACCGTGCGGTGTATTTTGGTATGCCCTACGGCGTACGGGGCAGAATTCCTATTTGATGCTCTGTTTTGCAATTCAAATGCTCTGTTTTCCGAAAACCTTACTGATCTTTTATTACACTGATCCCCCTGAACTTCTGGTTATTACTATTATGTCCCTCCCTTTTGATTATTTATTTCATTTAATCATTTATTTGCATATTATGTGATTAATTGTTGTCATTTATTACTTTAAAGCGTTATTTTCTTTACTCCCTCCGTCCCTTTTTAAGTATGTTACCTGTGAATTCCAACTATTTTTCTCTCACATCAACTTTTACAACTTTTACATCTATTTTCCATTACTTACCCTTATCAATATAATAAAACCCACTAACGTTTTAAAAAGGAATCTACTTTTAAAGGCAAAATATGAAATGTACCCACTAATTTTTCAAAACACACACTTATTAAGGGACAGCCCCAAATGGAAATGTACACACTATAAAAGGGACGGAGGGAGTATTGTTTATGTGAATAAAGTTTTTTTTTTCAATAAAATATTTTCAGAAAAATCCAACAAATATTTTGTAGAGACGAGAAATTCCCGGGCGCGCGGGGTGCATTTTTCAAACAAAACCTTCCTCGCGCGTAACCTGGCTCCCGAACCCAAATCTCTAATTTTTCGCCGACCAAACCCTTTTTCAGTGGCAAAATAGTCATTATTTTCTAAACGGTTTCTCCGGTACCAAACATTTTCCAAAAATTAAACCCCGGGTGGTGACTCTAAATTTTCTTTTTCCCTAAATCACCCCTGTCTCGAAACAAAAAGAGTGGGCCAGTCCCGACCGTCCACAGTTCCGTGTAGTTACCATCTAAGAGTTAGAAATTCGTGGGGGTTCAGTCTAATATTTTAGCAAAATTTTATGCACAGTAGATAACACATAAAGAGTTTAATCACAATAAAAATGGTGGTGAAGTATGAAGCAACAATGGGTGGAACAGTACAGAAGCACTAAGATAACCCATAATATTTATTATTAATACTGCCGGAGTATGGTTTACAAAAGATTACCCCGATTGAGGCAATTACAACCCAAATCCTTAAACTTCTCAATGCTACGATTTACCACCTTAGTAACATCCTTATATTACAATTACTTAGTAAACATAACTAGAGTTTGGTTCTAAGCTATGCTGCGTCGGCGGTTACTTCTAGAATAGCTCCGGATAGGTCAGCCTCAAATTGCTCTCCTTCTCCACAGTCACCTATGTCAATCCATAACATTTCCAGGTCACGCTCCACATTGGATCTTGCAAATCCCAATTCCTTGGGTCATGGTACTCCACCATACTTACATGCACCTCGGTATAGGTTTTCATATCCGTGAAGTCCAAGTCCATGGGAATAATCCGGTGCTCTTCCACTGGACGAGTACGGGATACATACAAGCACATCACATGGTTGGAGAAGATCCTAGCATTGCCACGTGGCGCGTTCACCGTATAGTACATATCCATGCAAGGCTCTAAAATGAGCACAGGGCCCATGTAGTACTTCTGGGTCTGGGCCTTCCACGCGCAAGTGAAGACATGTGCTATCTTTACTTAGCAATACGTATTCGACTGCAAATATGTCATATGCTTGTACCATGAAGGCCATCGCGGCTGCTCAACTGGGGGTGGTCGGATAGGGTCCTCTACCTCACTTCCAGTGTTAGAATCAGAGGGATCATTTTCCGGGTTTTGCTCAGGGGCTAATTCTTCCATCTCTTCCGCCTCATAGTGTACCAACCACTCGTCTAAGTCAAAAGCTGGCGGTATTTCATCTTCATCCGGAAACTCCTCCGGATCCTCATCATCATTAACGAGGTCACCTATAAATTCCGTCGGGGGTAGCATACCATGTTGTTGAACGCAAGTCGATAGGTGGGGAAAAGTACTAGCGTAGTCAAAGTTTCGGTGCATAGAGGCTATGAACTCGTCATGCAAGTCCTTCAACTTGCGAATCTTCTCGTACAGCAGCGGGTATAGGGTCCATCTACAAGGAAAATATACCAAACATAAATACTAGAGCACAAAATTTTACCAGATTTTCTTGCGAAGCTTAACATTGTTCCTAATAGCTTTTAAGACAGTTTTAATTCTAATATATCTTAGTGTCTACCCAATTACCCAAGGTCGAGGGTTTGAACCTAAAGCACAGATACCAAGTTGTAACGCCCCAAATTTTGGAGACGTTATTATTATTACAATAATAATAAAAGTTTGAATATAATAATAAGAGTCTGAATATCACCATCCTCAAATATTACATTTATCAAAATAGGGTCGGATCTATGGCTCCGTTCCGACCTCCGTCTAGTCGTTTCCCATGTCGGCAGCTCCTCCACTCCGAATTGCTCCAGGTTGTAATATTCTCCATGTTCATTATGATAATCTGGCATAATACGTTACAGTCGCCAGGCAACATAGGCTTTACAGAAAATCATACTTTTTCTCCCTGCTCAAGTGCAACACCGTGAGCGATAACGCCCAACAAAACTTTACCCCAACCAACTAGGAATTCTAGAACAATATTATAAGCAGAAAAATAGGCTTTACAGAAAATCATACTTTTTGTAAGAGAAACATATGCCAGTGTCCGTGCAAACATGCAAATCAAAGTGTAGCGCGTAAAAATAATCAGTGTCTCATAGCATCTTTCATTTTCGGCATTCCTCTTCAAATTTACCAAGTGTGAATATCTCCCAATCTCTCGAAAGTTATTAGCCCGTTTTCCACACCTTCCAACAGTCACCAACCTTTCGCCCGAGGTCCCGGCTGCCTTGTATCAAGGACGCAACTACATTATGCAAAGCCCGTTCACCCTGCGACACACACGAACATAGTTTCAACCGTATTGTACCAAGGACGCAACTACATGATACAATCCCAACCACCTTGTATTAAGGACGCATCTACATGATACAAAGCTTTATCCACCATGTTGTTGTACTCCCTTAGCCCTAACCACACCATGGATGCAACTACATGAAGGGCGACGCTATTGCGGCACTACTGTAATCAGTCCGTCTTAGTCCTAACCGCATCATGGACGCAACTACATGAAGGGCGGGGGCGTCGCTAATTGGCGATTCCATTTCCAATATCAATTCCATCATTTTACCTTTCTCCATGTTCATTCTCATCTTATTCTCGTGTCAATTACTCATCTTGATTATTGTGCCGTGACAATATCGTACCTCAAAATCTCTTTTCGTAAAAATGTACTTTCTCGCAATTCGTGTTTCAAAAACTAAGCTCTTTCTCGTAAAACATGTCACTTTAGAAACATAATTTTTTTACGCGACCTTCTCTCGACAAATGAAATAACCAGGAAAGTCCCAGGCCGGGGGGTTGGAATATCCAGTTAACATCACCCATTCCTTTCTTAGTCAGCGCGAAGCTTGACTTTTTGACAGACTTTCAAGGGTGTTAGCCTTGGGTTATTCCACAGTCTCAAGTTAGTCAAAAGTATTATTATTTTTCCATCACAAAGTCATAGTAGTGCATGCAAGTTCAAAATCTCTTTTTCTTAATTTTTCCAAAACAATCACCTTTTTAAAAGTAAACCTACTCCACTTGCTTTTTCTCGAAATTATCCGGGCATTATAACAATGTAAAATTAATAAGTAGAACTCTATTTGGGCATTATAACGAGTACGTAAGCTTATTTATATAATTTTAGGAACTTGTGACTATTTTTTCCGGAAAACAAGTTTTGGCGAAAACTAGTAACTTCTAAGTCTAAACACAAAATAAAAAATGACTACATGGAAAAATTATATTTATAACAATATTCTAAAATAACTAGTAGGATTAGAAATAGGATTTTACCTTGATTTCCGAGGGTTAGCCGGAAGCCGAACAAGCTAGGTTGGAAAATCCTACGGCAAAGTAACTTTGAGTTTTCCGGTAACCCGAACAACTTCTTATTTCTTTTCTACTACTAGAATGGATTGAAGGGAGGTAGTTTGAGGTGGATGGTGGTGGTGGTAAGTGGCAGCTAAGGGTGGTGGAGGTTGAGTTTCAAGTTGAAACTTGAAGAACTCAAGAACACAACAAGAAAACTACTTGAAAGCCTTAAACTACTACAAAGGTGGTGACGTGAGTTGGTGTGAGAAATGAGAGTGTGGCATGGGTATTTATAGGAGAGCAAGGCACCTCTCCCTCCCTTTGAATGGCCGGCCATGGGCAAGTCCCACGTGCCTCCATTTATTTCCTCCATGTGCACCCATGTGCACTCATTTAAATGGGAAGATTTTGGGGGATTTTGCTTGCTAGAAAACTTAGGTTTGTACAAGCTAGGAGCTAGGGTAGTTAATGAAGGGCAAATTCGATGAAGTTTCCTAAAAGGAACTAGTCTAAAATGATCACCTATGTTTTGGTGAGTTTTTGGGTACACAAATTTATTACTTAGTGACTAAGTTTTGGAAATATAGCCTCAAGGCTAATTTAGGGCTACTAGAACTAGGGAGAATCTCCCATTAATGGGGAGATTTGCAATCCCACATTTTAGGGAATTAGGGTACAAGGTTAGGTAGGTTAGCATGTGCATGGAGGAACATGCCAAATTAGGAAAACTTGGAGGCCAAATCTCTCTCTCTCTCTCTCCCTCTCCAACCCGCCCTTCTCTCTCTCTCTCTCTCTCTCTCTCTCTCTCTCTCTCTGTAAGGACCAAATTTTAGAGTCTCTTTATATTGGCAATTCCGTTTGACAAAACACCCACTACATCGAGTTGTAATTTTTCTTTTAGAGTGTCTGTTTAGGTGTGGAAGGAAATCAACGTGTACGTAAATTATTTTTTAGTGGTCTATGATTTGATATAGGACAAGGTGTCATTGTGTTATAATTTCGGTGTAATTTCCAAGTAAGTGCTTGAGCAACATGTGAGCATCTCTTCCAGCAACCTTGCTGGATAGTCTTATTGCACAGCAAGTGCTTGAGCACTTTTCGAAGTTGATCAAGCAACTTTATCAACCCTATTTATAACAGCCAACTAGGGTTTAAAGTGCGGCGGCTTTGAGAGGAAAATAAAAGAAACCACATCGGTGAGGTTATTTAAAAAAATGAGAGTCTATGAAAATGGGGCAATACGAAATAAGGTGGTATTTGTGTTGGACCACTTGCTTAGTAACCGGTTACATTCGGCTCTATCTAGTTCGGACGGTCACGTCAAACGACAAGTGGGGTAAAAGAGAATACATTGTTAAAAAATAAAAAATTAGTAGTTGAGGGGGAGCTCCGCAAGTACTTATCAACAAAAAATCATTGAGGACCTAGCTTGGTTTGACTTCTTGAGGGGGAGTCATCTTGATACGCCTATTATTCATGAGAATATGGGTCCTAAATTGAGCTAACTTGATATTTAGGCCATGGATACATAGTTGCACACACACACTTTCCTCACATGTCGTTGATCATGGTGTGTGTATTTCTTCTGCCTTGCAAGGTGTTATATCATCTAGTTGTGTCCTAAAGTTTGGATGTCTTGTTCATCTCATCTCATGATATAATACTTGCGCTACAAACATTCTCATGCTCTTATCTTGACAAAAAAATAAAAAAAAATTATCCTCTAAGCATTTAGTTTAATTATATTTTTATTGAGATTTGTGTGTTTTTCATTCTTTATTCCACTAATGAATTTAGCCGTCATTTTATTTATGCTAGTATCCGCGCTCCGTTTTTTTTATTTGGCTGCTTCTGTTGATCACTAATTATTTCAATATTTTCTATCCGCATTTATTGCTTCATTGTTTATCCTATTCGCCCTTTGTCACTCCATGTCAAAAAGGGGGAGAATGATGAAAGGGGGAGTAGGTTGCGTATTATTCTAATGTGTTTGGATGTTGAGTTTTGTTTGCAGCCTCTCTACAGCTCGATCCTATAGGATAGAGTAATGTTGTAGTGTGTTTTGTCATGGAAGTGCCAAAGGGGGAGATAGTAAGGACCAAATGTCAGAGTCTCTTTATATTGGCAATTCTGTTTGACAAAACACACATTACATCGAGTTGTAATTTTTCTTTTAGAGTGTCTGTTTAGGTGTGGAAGGAAATCAACGTCTACGTAAATTATTTTTTAGTGGTCTATGATTTGATACAGGACAAGGTGTCATGGTGTTATAATTTCGGTGTAATTTCCAAGTAAGTGCTTGAGCAACATGTGAGCATTTCTTCCAGCAACCTTGCTGGATAGTTTTATTGCACAACAAGTGCTTGAGCACTTTTCGAAGTTGATCAAGCAACTTTATCAACCCTATTTATAATGGCCAGCTAGGGTTTAAAGTGCGGCGGCTTTGAGAGGAAAATAAAAGAAACCACAACCGACTTTTGAGAAGTGGAGTTCATATCTCAAATCACTTTAGAGAGCTTGGGTTTGTGTACCTCGAAGACTTACAAAGATTAATCGATTGGAAGGCTTGTGCGATTCAAGGTGTAAGCGATCAAGATCACTGGGTGCGGTGTACGTGCATGTGACTCGGCAGGTGATACTTAGAACGTTGTGAGGATTTACTTCGTTTGGATAGGTATATCTGTAACTGGACAATGGTTATAGTGATTTGATTCCTTCCCGTGGTTTTTTACCCATTTAGGGTTTTCCACGTATATCTCTGTGTTGTGAGATTTTACTGCTTGCGTAGTTTTCTGCTGGTAGTATATATTAGTGTTGCATTCATACTCTTAGGGTTTTTACGTATTTTTAAGAACCCTAATTTTTCACTCTCTCTCTCTCTCTCTCGGCTAACTCTCCCTCTCTCCCTTTCAAAATCTAGTCCTAGGCTAGACAAAAATCTAAGTTGTTAGGAAGTAGGAGAATCCAACTTAAATGGGTTTGAACTTGCTTGAAGAAAGAGTGAAAAATTAAATGGGGTTGGAGGGTTTTGGGTAGCGAAATAGGTAGCTCTTGACATGTACAGATAGTACCATGACTAGATTTAGTAGTTTTAATAATTAAATGGATAGTTTTATAAATTAAAATAAACAACTGACAAATGAACTTCTAAAATAAGTAATTGAATAAAAAAAATTTCCTCAAAAATTAGGATTATTACAATTCCAATTTACAGCAAAGGAATAGGCCGAACCCCATGGTTCCACTTGCAGCAAACAAGGAATGGGCTGAGTATCATGTTCTTTTATGGGTTCGGGGCATTGTTGAAGACTTATGACGTAACCCTGTAGTAAAAAACATTGTTGTAATTTAGCTTATTGCTTTATGCATAAATCCTATTATCCCACCCGGCGGGTTGTGCCGGGGACTACACAAACTTTTTTTTCTTTCATTTTGTTTTGTCCTTTCTGTGGGGTATGTCTCTTGTAGACTATATATTTGCTTAACCTCTCTTAATTTCAAGGTACTCCTACTTCTCTACAAATTCTTGTTTCCAATTGCAACCTAGCTTATTGCTTTATGCATAGATCCTATTATCCCACCCGGCGGGTTGTGCCGGGGACTACACAATTTTTTTTTTCTTTCTTTGTGTTTTATCTTTTCTGGGGTACGTCTCTTGTAGACTATATAATTGCTTAACCTCTTTTGATTTCAAGCTTCTTCTACTTCTCTACAAATTCTTGTTTCCAATTGCAACCAACTGGTATTTGTCAATTTTACCAAATGGAATGTTTGATTGGTGAGAAATGTGCCCAAAGGAAAAGAATGATAGAAATGTCTCATTATGTGATTTTCTCACATTGTGACTTGGGAAGTTTTCTTATGCAAATAAACACCTACACAAGAGAGCCTCAAGATCTCGTCAACTCAAATAGAAAATTAAATTAAGTTTTCTTGTGCGCGTGGTTTGAACCGTTTAAAAGTTTGTCGAGTGTACTTTCTAACCCAAGTGGCTTGGACCCAAAGGTTTTGTACATTGAAAGATATGACAATTTTACCCTTAAAGCTGGGCTAGGCTCCGCTCGTTTCAACCCTAGTTATTAATTCCGAGTAACAGATCAATTATCTAAGACTAAATAAGATATCAAACAAGAGACAAATAAATGAGAAACTAACCATGGATCAAATCTGGATACAAGCTAGAAACATCAAATAACAGAATCAAGAAACAAAAATCAAAGAGAAAAGACCAAAAGCACTAGATCTAGTCATCCAGCCACAATTAATCTAAACCAGGTGCACAATAAAAACACATAAGAGGACAATTCTGGTGAATACGCAATCAGATTGACAAAGACTAACCGATGAAAACATACGACAAAACTGAGTAGTAGAGAGGTGAATAGATCCGATCTGCATATTACACTTGACGAGGTCAAGAGGAGTGACGGCCATGTGAGTGAGACCGCAGCTGAGGATTCCACCGAAGAAAACAAATCATTTTAGTAAAATACTCAAATCTCCCTCAATTAATTTAAAACAGATTGAGACCTATTATACATCCAAAAGGAATGTTTTTTAATTAGTAGAACATGATGGAATCCAACCATAAAAATAATGTAGTTTAAGTAATATTAGATTGGTGAGAAATGTGTCCAAAGTAAAAGAATGCTAGAAATCTCTTGTATATAATTTTCTCACATTGCGACCTGGGAAGTTTTATTATGCAAATAAACACCGACTCAAGAGAGCCTCAAGATGTAGTCAACTCAAATAGAAAATTAAATAAAGTTTTCGAATGCGCGTGGTTTGAACCGTTGAAAAACTTGTCGAGTCTACTTTCTAACCCAAGTGGCTCAGACCCAAAGGTTTTGTACATTGAAAGATATGACAATTTTACCCTTAGGGTGTTGGAAAACAAATTATTTTAGTAAAATACTCATATCTCCCTCAATTTAAAACAGATTGAGACATATTATATATTGAAAATGAGTGTTTTTGAATTAGTAAAAGATGGTGGAATCCAACCATAAAATAATGAAGTTTACGTAATGTTTGATTCGTGAGAAATGTGTCCAAAGTAAAAGAATGCTCTTAGTATATAATTGTTGACACCAGATTTTGCTCTTCATTTGACTAAATAAATCTCAAGTAATTACTCTATGCTTGGGTCACTAGATAGTTTTTCCATTCATTTTGTAGCCTTTTATGGGGAGGAGGTTATGTGGTAGTTAATCAAATTATATTAAATTCTATGGGCTTAGCTGTTTTTTTATCGGCAAAAAGATATACATATGAAATACATCCGATAGGGTACATCGAGGAATAAAAAGAATGGAAAACACTAGCAACATCAGCTTAGCTGTTGGGAGAAGTGACCTAAATTCTCCTTTAGAAAACCATTTTACCAATATTTATTTATAAGCGGCGTTTTAATCTCGTTAGGTTGTTAAAATGCTAGCGAGATTAAAACGCCAGGGAGATTAAGCTACTGCCAACAACTAAAGGAGAATTTGGGTCACTTCTGTCGACAACTAAGCTGATGTTGCTAGTGTTTCCCTTTCTTTTATTCCTCGATGTACCCTATCGGTTTTATTTCATATGTATAACTTTTTGCCGATAAAAGAAAAAGCTAAGCCGATGGAATTAATATAAATTGATTAATATAAATTGAATGGAAAATCTATCTTGTGACCCAAGCATAGAGTAATTACTTGAGATTTATGTAGTCAAATGAAGAGCAAAACATATACAACTAATGTTTTTTTTTTTGTAAGAAACGACTTGTTGAACTCTAATCCAAACTCGATTGCCGTGTAGGGGAGGTCTCTATATTTGTTAGAAACCTCAAGAGAGGTAAATGAAATTTACCATTTTTTTAATCCTAAAATTGCATATCTTTTAAAGGGGACTATCTAACCATAAGAAATAATAAGTCACGTAATTTTAACTAACCAAAAATATGGCATCACTTAACTTTTTAATGGTACAAGTACACTCATTATTTGTAGCAATATTTGAATTAAAAAAAAAAGGTATCCTTAGCTCGCTACGTTGTTCTTCCTAGCTTCCACCTATGTACTTTTTCGATGAGATTTTTCATCTTAATTTATTGAATCAATAAAGTTCAGAGTGCTAAGTTACAAAAACTAACGAAATGGTCGCACCAAAATATGGTTTGTGCTGGTTTAGGATGCATGAAAAATAACTTAACGAGATTAAAACGCCACTTATAAAAAAATATTGGTAAAATGGTTTTCTAAGGGAGAATTTAGGTCACTTCTCCCGATAGCTAAGCCGATGTTGCTAGTATTTTCCTTTCTTTTTATTCCTCAATGTACCCTATCGGATTTATTTCATATGTATATCTTTTTACCGATAAAAAAACAACTAAGCCGATGGAATTTAATATAAATTGATTAACTACCCGATAACCTCCTCCCCATAAAAGGCTACAAAATGAATGGAAAAACTATCTTGAGGCATAGAGTAATTACTTGAGATTTATGCAGGCAAATGAAGACCAAAACACTTACAACTAATGTTTTGTTTTTAGTAAGAAACGACATGTTGAACTCTAATCCAAACTCGATTGCCATGTTCCTTCGATTTTCCACACACACAGACGCTCTCGTTGTCATAGTAGTGAATTGGGATCGGAGATCATTAGGCTACGCGGTAGCTCTGCCAGGTTTCTCAAAGAAGAAACCACGGAAGCAAAAATTAAGCGGAAGCTCTGCCGGATTCCTCAGGTGGAATCTGGGGATATAAATTCTACGCGGAAGCTCTGTCGGATTTCTCCCCGAAGAAATACCGGTGGTCTGGGCTACGCGGAAGTGCTGCTGGATTTTTCTCGAAAGAGATCCGTATCGTAAATCCTACCCTTACTCTATCCAAGTACCGAGTCAAAATTAACCACTTTCTGCCGGAGGCTATAGTCAATTTTTTCGGACGATTTTATCTGATATTTGGCGAAAACTTTGTCCGATTCTCTACCAGGGGTTCTAGCCGGGAGTCTGTAAGTGACGCAGCGGAATTCACGAGAGAATAGTCAGCGTTCTATTCCAAACGGAGATATGTCTCGAATCCTCAAAAGTTCTTGAATCCACAAGAAGAGAGAGAAAATCTCAAAGTTGTTTATTGATTAAAAGCTGTTCAATAATAGAGATTACAAGCCCTCTTATAGGGAAACCCTAGCAAACCCTAAAAAACTACTAAAAATATAAAATATCTCAAAAATTAAGGAAAGCCCCAAAATTGAAATCTAGAAACAATTCTAAGACTTTCCCAACTTGAATCAATGAAAATAGAATTACACGCTAAGAGTAATTCGTAATCTAAATATGACCTAAAATAGCAAAATTACTAAATTGAAGGCCTAAACAAAGGAATTTGGCCGAAATCCACCATCAGTCACGACTTAGGGTGGTGAGTCTTGACTGCAAGGTGATTTTACTTCAGCCCACCAAGTTTGGACCAATTCTGGGCTCGTCGATAAATTGCCGAAATTTTGCAATTTTCAATTAAAAGTTGTTTGGGCCTCTAAGGCTTTGACCAGTCTAATTGATCATAGAATTGGGCCGCTATTTGTTCTTGCTTGTGACCTAGCGTTGTTGTAATTAGTGTCACCCCAAGCGTAGGGCTAGGTCGTTGATAGCATAGTAACCCGGCAAGACCGGGGTCGATTTCCACAGGGACCGAATGTTACCGGCATGAGATTTGACTTGCAATGGAATTTGGCGTTAAGACGG
>JAXBDA010004975.1:0-26400 GCA_036023075.1 Gaultheria prostrata
AGTTCAAGTCTTTAAAAGCAACACAAGCAAACTATGACATCCACTATTTTCGATTAACACGTGAGTACAAGTTTTACAAGCATACGAATGAGCGAAGAGTCATTACATCAACCATCTAATCTAGTCTCTGTACAAGCAAAAACAAGGAAAAAGTCTAAGCACAAAGTACTCCTAGCGGCTTTTCCTAGGCTTTTTGGATGAATCCTCCTCTTCTTCCTCACTTTCTTCTTCCTCGTCGTCATCATCATACTCGACATCATCATCATTCTGCCAAAAAGACAGCCAAAGCAACTTTAAAAAAGAAACAGATCATTTCAATTCATACTCAATGAAAATATTTTGACTTCTATAGCTCCTCAAATGTTTGCCTGATTTAAGTTTGACTTGTACAACAGTACAAGTTACCTTAATCTCTTTCTTTTAAAAAAAATTTGAATTAAAGAATGTTAACTCTTATTTAATTCTAAAAAAAAGTTTTATGTATAGCTTTTTAGTAGTGATCATTGTGTTTCTTTAACAAGTTCGAATTTCACAAACAAACAAATTCGAATGAAGAAATTATTCCAGTTCAAACTACAAGACTTTGTTTATGAATTGTGGCCTCCGACACGTATCAATGTAAATTATACTATAGCATGTTCTCCAAAACGACTTTCTAAACATTAAAAACCGACGACTTCCTAAACTTGACAACCAACGGGCATGCATAACCAAATGTGCGGAGCACGTGAATGTTTGGATGACATCAATCTCGAAGGGAATAGGAATTTGATGCCTTCCTTTCATAATTTCCATGTTTGGAATAGACAGAAACAAGAATGTGATTTCATACTTTTCTGATTCCTGTGTTTGGAATAATCAGGAATAAGAATATGATTCCTGATGACACATACAATCAGGAATCATATTCTCAAACTGAGTGGGAATCTAATTCCTTCATTACCCCATGAGAATCTCAGATTCCAGGCTCATTCATTAAGAAAAAGAAAATGTTGACTTTAATAACTTTCCAAAATAATTATTTCCCGCGTAAGATTACTGAATTAATCCAAACACCGAAATTAAATTACTCTAGGTATCAAATTCCTAGGAATTAGATTCCCAGTAATCATATTTCTATTCCCACCCAAGAAAATTCCTAGTAATCAGATTCTTATTCCTACTCAAGATTCTGGTCATCCAAACTCAGCCATATGAATATCCAATTGATATGAATATTTGCTTTGTTCCAAAAGATGACCATATGATAAGTTTGTTTTGTACGGAGAACTCAATCAGAGATGTAATTAATTTCACAAATTTAAATTATATCTTAAATGTTGTTTAGTAATCAGATTTTTGTGATTTTTCTATATGAATCTTGCTGCAAATAACGTAGACAAAAAAAAAAAAAAACACATTTGAATACACTTCCTAATCTCTGACAACAATATAGTGATTTATTCTTACAATTTTTGTAGTAAATTACTCAATTCTTTTAATATGAAAGTTATTATATTTGGCACTTCTTCAATGTGCTCACTGGCTACTTATTTCAAGAGAGACCTACTTATATTGTCTGAACCTTGTGAATTGTGCGTTTTGAGCCCCATCTTTATTTAGAGGGGATGTAATACGTAGTAGGAGCAATTTTGTGAGGATTCAGTGGAGGGAGTCAGTGCCCTTGGTCTCATTGTAATATAAAAAAGAAGAGTGGGAGAGTGAGGTTTCTGAGAGTGTTAGGTGGTTAACCAATCAAGTTGCAAAGCAGGTGTCTGGAGTTATGCTTCATTCGATTTCAAATTGGATGTGCGTAGTTGAATTTGCACGTCGGAAGTAATGGTTTAATTCTGGGCTAGTGATTTAAAATGAATCATGTATTATTCTGGGTTGCGAATTTCACTTCTTTAATGCTGTCGTGTATATGTTTGTCTTTGATCTGTGTAAATTCCAATAACTTTGCAGTTCCTTGTAGCTCATGTCACGGATAACTCTTGTAAGGGCTGCTTTCTGGTGAGCTCTGTATTGTGGTTTGGATTACAGGAATGTCATTGGTTCCAAGCAGGTTTTAATGCCTATTCAGTTGGGATGTTATTCAGAACCCCATGCCACACCTTTTATTTCAACTTGGCTACCATTCGGGTAGGGAGATCTAAGATCCGAAGGTTATCCGTTGTTGAATCACTTTTCTCCTTGATTTATGGCTGTCTAGAGTTGTTTGTAATTAACCCTTTGGATGTTTTGAGAGGTATTTCGATCCCTTAGATTACCTTGGAACATTTGTTCCCATTTTGGTTCTCTTTGGTCGATTTGCTTTGATATCATCATGATCACTTCGGCTCGGCCTGGCAGTTGTCTTGGATCGTCTATCCAAGAGTCATATGTAAGCCCATTTAGGCATTGAAGTTACAATCAGAGGTAGTTTGAAGGCCAGTCCACATTTCATCAATCTGGCCCACTTGTACCAAAAAAATATATATATATCATGGGCTACAATTTGTTCTTCGGTTGCAACTCTGGGCCTCCAATTCGGTACCCATCAAGCTGTCTTGAATCAGCCTAATCTTGCTACAGTCGTGGGCCTGATGCCGGCCTGCGCAATTCATCATTTTACTCGGTTAATTGGTAGTAAATTACTACATATGGTGCATCCTTGTTCGCAAATGTTATCTAGGTTTATATTTATTTTGAGTGTTTCTCTACCCTTTCCCTAGATGGTTTAGAGCCACTAACCTATATATTAGTCTCAGTTGCCCTTTTATGTCCTATCATGGCGGGTTGTGCCGGAATTACGCACTTTTTTCTTTCCTTTTCCTTTTCTTTCTTTTCTTATTTGTCTTCCTTGGAGAATGCGCATTGTAGGCTGTATATTCGTTTCGCTTCTCTTTATTTCAAGCCGATTCACCCAATGAAAAATTAGTGATTTATACTTACTCAATTCTTTTAGTATCAAAGTTACGATATTCCATTTTAACTAGCAACCTGGCATGATATTTGCAGTCATGTAAATTAACTACCTGATTCTGGTCTAAGAACAAAAATAACTTACTCTTTAACGTCTCGGAAATGTAACATCAGGATTCATATCGATGTGAATTAAGGGGGTGTTCCGCTAAAAAAAAACTGGTTTTGTTTTAACTCAAAAAACCATTTTATTTCACTAACAAAAAACTGGTTTTGTTTTAACTCTAAAACCATTCTATTCCACTAAACCTGTTTTTTGGTTTATTCATTTCGTCTTTATTCAAAAAAAAAATCGCAAATGTTAGTTTTGCATCAAATTTTTGTGGTTTATTGGTTCCTCTCGACGAGACGAATCTAAAGAGTATAAAATCATAGTCAAAACTAATTTTTTTTTTGAATAAAGCCAAAAATACGTGGTTTATTTGTTTAATTTTGGCTTTATTCAAAAAATAATTAATTTTCACTATAATTTCATACTTGTTAGATTCGTCTCGTAGAGAGGAACCAATAAACCATAAAAAATTGACGCAAAACTAATAAATGCAATTTTTTTTTAATAAAGACAACGAATAAACCAAAAAACCAACATTTTAGTGGAACAAGTTGTAGATTTAAACTACAAAACTAAAAACCCAAAAAACCCTTTAGTGGAATACCCCCTTAAGGGATGTTTGGGAGCCTCATTTTCAGTTTTTGAGCTTTTTGGCATTTTGAATTATGGTCATAATGTATTTTGAATCTGCTAGAGTGTTTGGAGGATATTTGCAGAATGTATTTTGCCACACGATTAGTGTTTGAGAGATATGTGCAAAATACATTCTACAGGTCTTTTTGTTAACCAAAATGAGAAGTCAAAAAGCTCCACACCCCCTACTTCTCACTTCTCTTCTCTAAACTCAGAATCTGAGAATACATTTTCCAAAAATGACATTTTGTAGGTGGTTGCCAAACATTCAAAATGTGAAAATGAAAATGTGAAAAGGTGGTTCCCAAACAGGCCCGTATTAAATGAACAAGTTGGATCTTACATTTGGGATTTCATTATCTGTGCTTTGTCGAGTTTCTATCTCTACCTTTGTGAAAATGAGAATGTGAGTTCTTTTTTTATTATTATTCAACACACATCAGTGGGGATTAGCGGGAGTGTTAGTGAATTAGTCCAGAGGCGGTCTAGAAGCTATCCGTAGTCCTAAATTCCAAACCCCTCTGCCGAGGCTCGAACCCTGATCTCGCTTGTGAGAGAACCAGGAGGTGAATAAACTGTTCAATCACTTTAATTTTTAATTTTAAGGCGTTCTAAAAGCTATACTTAAAAAATGAAGTTAGAGTTTTGAACGAATCCTACATAAAAATAGTTTGACTATCACTGGATCAGTGCCGCCAAAAGGAAGCATGAGAAGGAAGATAGCCTCCATTGCTAGTTGTTTTTGCCTTTTTAACCCATGCATGTATATTACTCTCAAGTATGGCCCTCAGTAATGTTTCCCATGTGAACCTGCTCTCTCTCTCTCTCTCTCTCTCTCTCTCTCTCCACTTATGGATACGTACGTTTTAGTATTTGTGCTATAGCAGGCTTTGCTTTGACTGATAAATTCGCTTCAACTTATTAAATGATCTACTTATTACAAGTTATTACTGTACATTATACGTACAAGAAGTTCAACTGAGGTCATTGTTGTAACGTTGTTTTCCACTACCTGCCAATGGTCCAAGGAGAACTCTTTTTTCCTTAATTTGTGTGGTTCTTAAATCTTACCTGGTTACGGACCATTAACATTCAATTTTCGTGCGTACATGTCTTCTAACAACACAGCTATAATTGAGCCCAAAACACCTCTTTCCCCATTAATGTATGATGTGAGTTTTTTGCGATTAAACAAGTACTCCTTAACTATAAACTAGTATAAGTTTCGCATTGACCTCTTCTTTTTTGATTCTTTCACTTCCTTAAATATAAACAATCCATCCCCCGTACAAAAAAAAATTAAATATGAACCGTTCATATTGTAAAACTTGACAAGTACTACATTCATATATATCAAAGTTCAAGTCGATCAAAAGATGGAAACCTGGTGGTCAAATAGAATATATTATGAAGTAAATTTTTAAATTTAAATTTACCTTTCATTTTAGCAAGAAATTGATCACTGAGTTGCATGTCTAATCGATATGATTTTTTTTTTTTTTTTTTTACAGAAATGCCCTACTTTTTGATTAATAAATTATGATCGGCTCGGATCAAATTTTAAATTTTAAATATATTTGTTGACACCAAATTTTGCCACATGCCTTTTATTGAAGCAAATTGATGACATTGATACTCTCATAATAGAGCCGATCGATGTCGAATACGTTAAACAAACCCTACCGCAGAGTAGCGTGCGGCTCCTAGTGAAAGTAAAACGGAGCACTACGTATCGTTCTCCTCCCACGGTAACCTGTATTATTGTCTCTTGCATCGAGCATCATAAAAACATCAGCTCCTGATAACTCGATTCTTGACCAAACGGCCAACTTCACCTTTGTCAAAACCCAGAAGGTTTATAGAACCGGAATGATCCGGTGGAACCAATAAAGAGTCAGTCAAACTCGGTTTAAACCGTCGACCATTTCACGAGAACTCGGAAGGTTTATAGAACCGAATGATCTGGTAGAACCATAAAGAAGTTACCTGAGGGTGCTGGTGTGCACCCCTGGTGTGCGCATCTGAGCCGTTGATTTCGGATCCGCAAAGTGTCGAGATGGATCAAGACTGTTGAAAATACATCCGACGGCTCAGATGTCGCACACTAGAGTCACACACTGGGGAGTGCACACCAACACTCCCCCTTTCGATAAAGAGCGGGTCAAACTCGGTTTAAACTGTCGACCTTTTCATGAGAACCAATTCCAAAATTGTACTTACTTTGCCAAGTGGCACCGTTAAGACCGCAATTGTGGACAATTAAGGCTCTGTTTGTTTGGACGTGATATTGCTCCTGATGCGGCAGTGGACCTCGTAAAATATTTTACCTATTTTCTGTTGCTTGGTTCGATAAAAAGTTTGTAAAATATTTTTCAAGTAATATATTTTCCATCATAGGACGGAAAACAATTTACCTCTAAATCTCCCGTAAGTTGTTTTTGGCGTGGCTATGGAGGACTGCGATTGCGGAGCTAAAAGACATCTCAACCCCTGAAGTTATTTAGGATGCTTTCTTAAAATTATATTTTGGTATGGTGGAAGTTAAATCTTTAGGGGGTCTGTATATGATTATTACCTCTCAAAATAAAGGGGATAGGAACAAAGCTCTATCAAACGTAGTAATCAAGAATTGGTTCAAGAATTTTAAGCATTGGAATGGAGAGGGTGCTAGCCTATCAAGACTGATTTGGCTAAAGGGTATACGTATGCCACTAAATTCTTGGTGTCTAAATTCTTTTATAAAGATCAGTGAAATGGGGGGGGGAGTTCATTACCCTTGATGAAGAAACTATAAAGGGAGATTCTTTTGATGTTGGTAGATTGTTGATGGTGACTAAATGTGACCACAAAATTGATCAATGGATCAACATCACAGTAAAAGGGAGAATTATAGGGCTCATGTATGGGAGGAGGATTGTAATGACCCTTTTGATATGAAGGGGATTAATAATACAATGATTCAATCAGCTCATGTCAGTCCACTTAAGAGATAATGACGAAGTTTCACAAGCCAATGTCCAAGCAAAGTTAATGAAAGATGGGAAGTCCAGTGCTGATAAGAGAGCATTAAACGAATGGGGTCATAAGTGTAAGAATAATATGTGTGATGATGGCTGAGAAAGGTTAGATGGGCAGAATTCCAGAGGAGGTAGTAATGAGAAGGAATTGGAAGTAGTGTAGACACCCCAATTTGGACCTTCAAATATCCTTAAGCCGTGGGCAGATGGCTCCCTAATGATGATATAGATCAAAATGTGTCTCAAAAGCTTTGAACAATGCCCTTTGTACTCGAAACCCAAGAAAAATCTCTTCAAAACAAACCCTCCCCTATACCATCTTCTAGTACATCAAAAACCCTCTTTATCGATATATAATATGTCTCAATCCATTTTTAAATGAGGGAGATGTGAGGATTTTACCAAAATGACTTCTTTTCTAACCACGTGAGGGTAGAATGGTCACACGCTTTGATGTACAAATTATTGTGTCCAAACCACTTGGGTTAGAAAGTAGACTTAACAACCTTTTCAACGGTACCAACCACGCGCGAAATAGAGTTTGGTAACACCCGGGGCGGCCCCGCGAAGTTTGGCATGTCGGGAGTGCCGCACGACACTCCAAAACAACCTTGGTGACCAAGTTTTCTTGCCCCCAAAGCAAATTTGACGACCAAGCAACTTCGTTTCTTTCTGGCCAAGTTTGCTTGGTCCCAAAGTAGATTTTTGCCTATAAAAACGTTACTCCTCTTCCATTTTCAAGAGAACAAGAACTCTCTCATCCATTTTTAATCACGAAAACCTCTCCCTCTACATTTCAACCACTTGAAACATTGTGTATAGCCATACTCTGTCAAAACCAGTCTTAAACCTTCCTCAAACACTTTAAAACCCTTCACCAATCTGGGTTTTTTCATTCAAAAGCCGAAGTCTTCAAGTCGAAATCAAGGAGCATTGTTCTAACGCTTAAACAAGGTTAGTAACCATTTAAAGTTTCTATTTCAAATACTTTTAGGGGAGCCACTGGGCTCAAGCCAGTTTCCTATATTGGTTTTGGGCTCAGCCGACCATTGTTTCAATCGAAACAAAAGTTAAAAGATACATTTTTATGCTTATTGCCTTCTGGTTCATTCATACTTTTAAGGTGGCTTCATTTGGTGTTTTCTACATTGAAAATGATCTTCACCCCTTTTTTATCCAAAGTTTGCCAATTTTTGCACTTTCTTCCATAGTATAACAGTACCGCACGGCACTGTCTTCAAACTCAAATTCAAAATCAATTTTCTGGGGACAGTGTTTAATGTATTAATCATTTTCCTTTAATCCATTGTTGTTATTTTGATAATTCTCATCAATTCTATTTGTTTATTGTTTATGTGGACAAAGTTTAGCACTAAAAGGTTTTATAAAAATCCCACAAGGCATTGAGTAAAGACTGATTTTTAATCAGGCGAGCGGGGTGCCTTAAAAACCTTCCCCACTCGTAACCTGACTCCCGAACTCAGAATACTCTATTTTCAAGTAGACTAAATCCTTTTCCAAATCAGAGGCACCAAAGTCATTCTTTTTTTCAAAACGGTTTCTCGGGTAATAAAACCTTTTCAAAATAAAAATCCGGCAGGGTACTCTAAAATTCTTTTTCAAATAATTTTTGGGTGGCACCGTCCACAAGTAGCATTGGAGAATTTTGAAAGAAGTAATCAAGAAGTGGAGAACACTAAGTAGCATTTAAGAGATATTTCAGATGAGATAATCTAAGAGACACAATTAGATACATCAAAGCAGGATGTTGTTGATATTGTTAGAAGAAACAAAGTGATCATCAACAAACTTTTGGATACCATTGCAGTCAACAAGGCAGTGGATGTTCAATTCCATGAAAGTGATAAGGTTACACTAAACAGATTACTTCAACTTGAAATAGGAGAGCTCAAACAGGATCTTCCCTCTACCCATTGTTGATAAGCCCAGAGTGTGAGGTAATCTTTTGTATTTAACAATGAAGATTATCTCTTGGATGTAAGAGGGATGTGTAGTGCTATTAAAAAATGATTTGTTAGCAATCTCATCAAATCCAAAAAATCAGATGTTGGCTTAATTCAAGAATCAAAGTTAGACCAACTTGAGAGATTCAAGGCTCAAAAGTTGTGGTTTGACTCTGAAATAGAGTTTGCTATATCAAAGGCTAAAAGATCATCAGTTGGATTGATTTCTCTTTGGAACTCCCAAATTTTCAAAGTTGAAGAAGCGATAATAAACAGGAGATACATTTTGGTCGAAGGGGTGATGTCTAGTAACTTCCTTTGTATTGTGTTTAATATTTATGCTCCAAATGACGTACGTGAAAAAAGGAACCTTTGGGAGGAAATCTGTGAACTGGAAAATAGATTCAGAAATTCGTGGTGCTTGGGTGGGGATTTCAATGAGATTAGATCTATGAATGAAAGATTGGGCTGCTCTAGAGTGGACAATTGTATGATTGATTTCCAGAACTTCATTGGTAATTTGAAAGTTCAAGACATTCCTATGTTAGGCAGAAGTTTCACTTGGTCTAATTTTCAGGAAGTGAGTATACAAAGTAGGCTGGATAGATTTTTGCCATCTCATAAGTGTTTGAATAAATTTAATCTTGTGCAATGGGGTTTATGAAGAGTGATTTCTGACCACTGCCCTATCATGATCACCAATGGGTCCAAGGAATGGGGCCCAAAAACTTTTAAATTCATGAATGCTTGGCTTCAAAACCCAAGATGTTTGTAGATTATCAAAGAAGTTTAGGAAGCTAAGGATATTAAAGGGAAAGTAGGGTTTGTTATCATGAACAAATTGAAGGAAGTCAAAAAGAAGTTGAAGGATTGGAATGCTAAAGAGTTTGGGAACTTAAACACCAAAAGTGAGGACCTAAAAACAAAATTACACTATCTGGATCTTGTCTCAAAAAACAGATTGTTAATGGATGATGAAAAGATGGAGAAGAACCAAATAAGACAAGAATTTTGGGCATGTGATAAACTCAGAGAAAGTTTGTGGAGGCAGAAGTCACGAACCAGATGAATCAAGCAAGGAGATAAGAACACTAGATTTTTTCAAATTTCAGTAAATAATAGGTATAGAAGGAATTTTATTGGAGCTATTGAAATGGAGGGTGTTATTCTGATGATCCTCAATTGATTAAAAATGATACGGTTAACCACTTCCAGAGTAACTTTAAGAATCACAGTTGGAACAGACCTAGTTTGGGAGGGAACATAAACAGATAGCTAATGGAAATGGATGCTGAACAATAGGAAATTTCTTTTACTTTGGAGGAGATTGTTGGAGCCGTTAAAGAAAGTAGTTTATTCAAAACTCCAAGGACAGATGGTTTCAACATGGCATTTGTGAAGAAGGCCTGTAATATTATTAAAGATGATGTGATTCTATTTTTCCATCAGTTTCACTCTAATGGTGTTCTCTACAAGGGTATAAACAAAACTTTTGTGACTCTAGTCCCCAAAGTGGAAGGAGCTATCAGATTCAAGGAGTTTAGACCAATTAGTATGATTGGTTGGCTTTGTAAACTTCTGGCAAAAGTTCTAGCGAACAGATTTAAAAGGGTCTTACCAATCTTTGTGGGTGAAACTCAGGCTGCTTTTATGGCGGGGAAGACATATCTTGGATGGAGTTCTCATTACCAATGAGATTATTAATGATTAAACAGATGTCAAGGTTTGATACTCAAGCTGGACTTTAAAAAAGCTTATGACTGTGTCAATTGGTCATTTCTCTTCAAGATGCTGAAAAAAATCGGGTGTGGAACTAAATGGATCAAATGGGTGAAAGCTTGTGTTACTTCAACATCAATGTCCATCCTAATCAATGGTTGTGCAACATAGGAATTTTCAATGGAAAAAGGACTTCGTCAAGGTGATCCTATATCCCCCTTGTTATTCAATGTTGTAGCTGAATTCTTAAATATTAGTATGTTGAAAAAAAACAAGAATGGTCAATTTGATTTCAGGTGTCAAAATGGGGGATAATGGCCCTACCATTATCCACCTACAATTTGCAAATGATACCATCTTGTTTTGTAAGAATAGAGATTAATGTGATAAAGAGCATTTTACATGGATTCCAACTTATGTCTGGTCTGAATATCAATTTTTTTCAAAAGTTAATTATGTGGAGTTGGAATCTCTGATACCATTTTGGAGTCTTATGCAAGAGTGCTTGAATGTAAGATAATTAAGCTACCTTTCAATTACATGGGTCTCCCTTTGGGAACAAATCCAAGGAAAACTGCAACATGGCGGCAAGTGGTTGAGAAAGTTGATTAGAGACTGGCACTGTGGAAAAGGAAATACATGTCAATTCCTTTATAACATCTACCTTTGGCCTTTTACCTCAATACTACATGTCCTTGTTTAAAATGCACATTTCTGTGGGTAACTAATTGGAGAAAATGCAAAGACAATTCCTCAGGGGTGACTCTAATGAGTAAAAGAAGTTGCACCTGGTGGGATGGAGCATGGTTACAAAAAATAGGACAAACGGTGGTTTGGAAATCAGGAGATCTATCATTCAAAATGCTGCTCTTTTATGCAAATGGTGGTGGAGATTTGGCAATGAAAAGGAAGCTTTGTGGGTAAAAGTGCTATATGGGAAGTATGAATACCAAAATTCTGATCGGTTACCATCTAAGGGGCTACCTCACCGGCCTAAAATCTCAAGAATTGCGAATGGCATTTGCTCTTTGGTTCAGGAAGGATCAGAATTCACAGATGTTATCAACTCAGGTTTCATTATCAATGTGAGATAAGGATCCAATACACTATTTTGGAAAAGATTTATGGTTGGAGGATCAAACTCTGGAGAAAGCTTTCCCAAGACTTTTCTCAATCTCTATCCAGCAGAATTCTAAGGTTTGTGACATGTTTGGTGGAAGAAATCTTAATTGGGCACTTGTGTTCAGAAGAAGACTTTTCAAATGGGAGGAGGGCCAGCTTCAAGTACTTAAACAAATGCTAAGCTACCATGTTCTGGGATTCAATGGAATGGATATGCTCAAATGGAAATGGGACAACAATTTTGGTATGTTCTTGGTCAAGTCTTTTTATGACTTATGGGAAAACTTTTACAATTCTCAGACTTTCATTGGTCCTCAATGCATGTTAATCTGGAAAAATCTCTGTCCATATAAAGTAGAAATCTTTGTGTGGCAAGCTATTTAAGATAGATTAGCAACTGGAAGTGAACTTGTGAAACATGGGATTATTGGTAATGTAGGGGATGGAAACTCAGTGGTGAGTTTATGTGCTTTTTGTAGACAAGATTTAGAAACTGCCTGTCATGTGCTATAACATTGCAAGATTGCCTAGAATATTTGGCCCTGCATAATCAATTGGTGGGGGTTAAAATGGGTATGCCTAGGTAATATATAGGAACTCATGTGTTGGTGGTTTTCAAGTAAATTGAAAGGAGTGGAAAAAGGATGCTGGAAAATTTGCTTTTACGCTATCTTATGGTGGTCATTATGGCTGGAAAGAAACCAAATAATTTTCAAGGACAAGGAGCTGGTAACTGATGAACTAGTTGATATAATCTAGACAAGAGTAGCTTTTTAGACCAAGGCAAATTTTGATTTGAAGGAATATGCAGTGGAAGATTTCAAGAGATGTCTTCAAAGTATTAGGAAACTCAAAGTGGCTAAAATTTTAGGTAATGACTGATGGAAGCTTTGTGTTATAAATGGATCATGCAGCAGCAACCTTGTGAGATCAGGGAGTTATTGGAGAGTTTGACATTGTATTTTTCCTCCTATTTTCGGCTTGGTTAGCATCTTGCCACCCTTTCCTTTCCGGGTTTTGAGCAGCATATGATTGTCCTTTCCTCGGGTGCCAACATAGTTGGGATGCACTGTTTGGTTGTGATGCCTCTTGCTCTTATCCCATTATTCATTGTAATTGATCTCTTTTACAGTGTTTAATGAAATTTTACTTATCAAAAAAGTTGTTTTCATCGGGGGTCTCACAACCTTGCAAGGGCTCTTTTTTTAGATCAATTGATTTGTTGGTAACCCAAACCCCCAAAACAGAGGATGAATGAGGGAAACAGGGATAGCTAGAAAAATAGGGGAGAGTGTGTGTTAGGAGAGAACGTGTCCCCACCTCACCATTTCAACTACAAGCTACTAGTGTACAAGGATTTGTGAATTTCTAACCGTCTACTCTTGAATTATCCTTCTGTTTTTTCTCTAAGTGCCAACTGAATGCCTGAAATTACAAATAAGCTTACATCTTTTAAGCAAAATCAGTGTAAAGTATTTTAGATTGAAATAGACAGAACCTAAGTGCAACTCACTTGACATAGGGACGGCAATTTCCCTCATATACAATGGATACCCGCTCCGTCCCGCCCATATGGAGGCATCCAAAAAATTTCCAAATAGTAGTGGGTATGGTGGGATTTAAAAATTACCTGTTCGGATATGGAGCGAGTATGATTTTGTTATCTTTGCCCCCTAATCCCCGTACCCGTTTATATATACTATATAAATTATCTCTATTTATGAACATATAGCGAAATGATTCTTAAGTATTATTTACTTATAGAAATAATTACTCGTAGAGCAAATCTTGTCGATTACTACCTATTATAGACTACTTAATATACTAAGAATATCATTACAGATTCTAGTTCCTATCAAAATCAATTACTACTACCTATGATGTTCGTGCTATGTTTTGTTCTTTCGTTTTATTTTTTTAATTTGTTGGTTTTTCGCTTTATGAAACTTATAAATTGATGTTTGCTTGGATTGGTTTTTTATTAGACTACTTTTTTTTTTTTTTTTACATTAATGGTTAAGATAAGATAATTGAAGTTTTTTACATCAAATTATTGTTGGTTTGAACTTTGTGCATGCATTTTGGTTACACTTATTTTGGTTTGGATATGGGTATATTTGGGGAAACCCGATATCCATGGAGAGGTGGGTTTGGTCCGTTTTCTAATAATCCCAATGGGATCGGAGCGGGGATCGTAAAAGACTCTCCAATTAGGAATCGAGGATGGAATAGGATCCCCTGATCCATATCCTACCCGGTGTCATCTCTAACTTGACACTTTTGACCGCTTATATAACCACTTAATGGGGTGAACATCACCTTATTCTTCAATGTGGGACTTCAAAAAATCCACTTTGCACATACTTTTTCTTCTTGTTTTCCTATTTTATTAGCTCTAAAAAGGAGACTGATCGAATTAAAACACATAATTAATACGCAAAAAAAAAAAAAATTCGAATTTTCCTGTAGTTTTCTATATACATAATTGTGACGGCACTTAAACTAGTGATCCGTCTGCCCGGTCTCTTTTCTGGCTTCCAATTTTGAAAACAATTTTTTTTGGTAAGAAGATTATTTTCAAGAACATTACTTGGACCAATTCTTTAATTTGCTATTTGGAACTTTCCTTCTGCTTTTTGCAGCGCTCAACGGCGGGAGGCAAGGAAGAGGTCGAAGGGCCACTAAACTATGGGCCCCTCTCTCCAACTCAACGGCCACCTAATTAACTAACCAGTTGGTCAGCCACTTGGAAGCGCAGATTACGGGCATTCCGCATCTAATTAGGTCATTAAGAGCATCTTTCCAAAAGAAAGCAAAAGGTATGTATGATAAAAAATAAAAGCTATTTGGCCATCAATTTGGATGATCCACATCAAGTTTTAGCAAAATTTCTGAATGGAAAATGCTGAAAAAAAAATAAATTATTTGAGTCGTCAATAACAAAACCCTTCTTTTTCATGCCCTGACAATTGATGAAAAATACAACCATTGATAATATTGACAAATTTTGACCTGTCAGTGGACAATTCATTCAAGAGCACCCAAAATTGATTTGAATCTGGTTTCTCTGCATGCAGCTTGGATCTAGGCTATTGAGAGACGTCCATGTCATTTCGGTTTACAAAAGTGTTTTCAATTGTTCAAATTTCTTGAAAGACCCATGTTGAAAAAATTTATTAATATAAAAAGAGGCTTTTTAAAATTTGAACCATTGGCCAAGATGCAAGACAGAAAAAAATTAGTAATATTTGAAATTAGAAAATTTTGACCCAACTGTTACAATACTATTAAATTTGAAAAGTGGGGTTGAAAAATTCACCTCTAAAGGTTTTCACTGTTACGTCATCCATGTTTTTTCGTCTTTAATAATTTTTTATCAATTTTTTATGTTTATTTTTTACTTTTTGGATTTATATTGCGTACCTCTATTCAAAAAATAAAAAGTTAGTTAAACTTTTACAAAAATTGACTAAAGAGGAAAGGTTACGTAAGCCTATACAACTCCTTTATCTAAAAAAAACTTATCTCAAAATTGACAATTAAACAAACCAAATAGAATTCGGTAGTTTTATGGCAATTTGTCTCGACCAAAAAAAAAAGTACTCCAATTGTACCTCTTCGTTCTCTGTGTTCAGTCAAAAGATTGGGTCAGTCTTGCATTGTCCAACGAGCACCACTACATACCCAGAAAAAATACATTGAATTGACCAACAAATTCAAAAATCAATGGTCCAGATTCACCTATGAATCTGGGCCACTAATTTTCAATTTCTAGGTAAATTCTGTGTATGTTTTCCGGGTACTTAGACATTCTGTTGTCCAACCACAACTTAACCTTTTTTTTTTTTTTTTGAGAATCACAACTTAACCTTTGACATGGATACTTTGACCAGAAATTATTTTGTGCATAGCATTGCTCCTTGGGCACAATATCTTTTGCTTTGACACATTGCCAGACAAGTATATACAGAATACACTACAAAATTTACAAAATGAAAAATAAAAAAATCGGAAATTAAAGAAAAAGGTGAATCTTTCAAAGCCCTTAGTTGCGGTAGGTTTCCTTTTTTTGGTGCCCAATTAAGCACCACCTCTTTTTATACATAAAATAAAAGTAGCACTTCATTATCCAAATGAACCGTTATATATCTTTGTTGAAACCAAAAAAAAAAAGGTTATCTTCAATGATTATTTAGAATGATTGTCTGTGAGGATGAAGTTTCCTCCCAATATAGTACGTATATCAAAAGCTTCATAAATCATGGTCACTTAGCCAATGAGATTCTCCTGCACCATGCTTGGGACATTCATTCATGGACTCCTTTTGGAATTTTCTTTTCATGAGAGACAAGTATCCCTCCATAATATTTTACCAACTTTTTTTTATACCTTCTACACTACTGATGTGGGTATAGAGAATCCCTTTAGTTGTGTTGGAATTATGCCTTGAATTTTAGACGTTTGAAGAAAGGTGCAGAATTCGTCGCGAACAGTTTGCAGTTTAGACCGAAGGGTTTTTCTGGAAAACCCGCCCGGGCGGGTTTGGCAGATTGGGAAATCGGGTTTTTCTGGAAATCCCGCCCGGGCAGGAATCAAGTCCGCCCGGGCGGTTTTAACCGACTTCCGTACGGAATGCGCTGGGCTGCGCGTTCTTGAGGATTTTAACCTAATTTTCTGTACTTTCTTATAAATAGAAGCCTTGTGGCCTCCTAGGGCTTTGGACTTCTTGAGTGAATCCCTTTGAGAAAGCCCCCATGGGGTTCCCCGTAGTGTGTTAGAGTTTCTTGGTTGTTCCATTAATAGTCTTTAACTCTTGGGATTGGATACTAGAATATTTTGCTTGTCTCTTTCGTGCTCATGAGACTTTGTCCCTAGATATCTTTCAGGTGTTTCAATTAGAGTTACAGGTATAGCCGACTCTTTGTAATTTCTCCCCATTCTTAGCGAATCCTCTGTCGCTCTTCGCCTGTGGACGTACCTCTAAAGCTTCGTGCTTGGGGGGATCCACGTAAATCTTTGTGTCCTTCATTTTCGCTTGTTAGTTTGTTTTATGTTACTTCGTGGCCTGTCACAACAAGTTCTCTTTTAATGAAAGTATATTCTATAAATAATGGTATTCATTGCGCGTGCATGCACTAGGGGTGTCCACGGATCGGATTCGGCCGGTTCGGATACGGATCCGATCCGGTTAGAGCGAATTTGGGTTTTTAGGATCCGGTAACCATCCGTAGGTGACATACGGATGGATCGGATCGGTATGGGATTTCGCGAATCGGTTCCGGATCAATTTGGCGGACAACCGGTCGGCAACCCTTTCCTCCATCAAATTCCGTCTGTAAATGTACTGGAGATATATCTCAGCTGGGAAGGTTGTGGATTTAAATGAGAAAATATGAAGAAGTTCCCTAGGAGCTTGCTTGTATACCATTTCAAGAGTTTTTTGCTCACCATTATACTGTTTCCGGTACAACAGGAGACCAGCAAGCATGAATGCAAGTACAGGCCACACCCACTATCAAAAGATAGCATGCTAAGCAGTTCGAACAAGATCACAAGAATCGGAATGGAAAGTAAATTCGCTTAGGAAGTCTGGGACAACTTCTTCTAAGAAGAGAAGTAATAATTATGCACTCTGAACCAATACGCAAATAAACAACTTCTGAATGAGAAGTCAACAAAAATGAAGTTCAGGTTTAAGAGCTATACCATGCCAGTTACTGCACTAAGTAAAGATTAATAAAGCATTCAAGTACCCCCTACCCATTGAGTTTACTATTCTGTTAAATGCACAACAAACTGACAACTTTGTGGCTTAAAACATGTGCTGGAGTTAATCCTCAACTCGAAACTAGGGGTGTCCACGGATCGGATTTGGCCGGTTCGGATCCGGTCAAAGCGGATTTGGGTTTTTAGGATCCGCAACCCATCCGTACATACCTCGGATGGATCAACGGATGGTTCGGATCGGTTCGGATTGATCGGATTGACGGATCTGGGCAGCCCTAGCACGCGCGTGCACACACACACACTACTTAAGTAGCACTGGCCCCATTTGCTGATTCTGTTTGCACTAACTTTTAGAGCATCTCGGGCTAACCATTTTAGCTAGTATTTGCATTTTGACTGTTAACAATAGACTAATATTTGTTAACAAATTAGTAGTAATCATTTAAAAAGAGACAGAGCGAGTATATATAATATTAATATTAGTAGTGACTAAACAGAACAACAATTGTAGGAGTAATTTTTATGTACAAAATGACTAATAGAACTGTTCTCGTTATATAATAATGATAGGCCCACATTGGAAGAAACTTTAGACTCAAACAACCGGTGAGGCAAGGCAAGGCGAAGGCGTGATTGGCTCACAACTGATTGGATACACCGTGCAAGTGGGAATAAAATGGGGACAGCAGAAATTTCGTGGAGATGTCGCGGTGGTTAATGAAATTGCTTCGGTGAGATTTATCACCCCTAAGATCGTAGGATCGACGTGATTTGTCTAGAGACAATCTCATCCTACGCAAACGAGTGGAAAAAAGACCGTGCATGAGAGAGATTGAAGAAGTGGAAATCCTAATTCCTACGTGTACAAAAAGTTTATGTACATAAAATGTACGGACTGCATATGTGGCCCACTTTTGGATCCCATACGAATAATTCAAACAGTTCATTAATCTTAAAATAATTTTTTGAGTGGTTCCCGAAAAGTCAACTCAATCCGATATGCGTAAGTGGTTGATCTAATATTCTCCTGTTTCATTCTGACTCGAATTAAGAATGAAATAGGAGAATATTGGATCAACCATTTACGTATATCGGATTCAGCTGATTTTTCGAGGTATCACTTGAAAAATTATTTTAAGTTTAATGAATAGTTCAGATTATTCGTGTGGAACCCAAAAAATGAGTCCCCCATTGCATTATGTACATTTTATGTTCCTAAAATTCTGTACCACTAGTTGGGTCCGTTGAAGAAGCGGCAAGTACAATTTATCATTTATTTTGGCCTAATAAGCGAAGTTTGCTTATTTTTTTTGTCTTTATTTGATTTTTTTCGTATTAGTTAGTTTCGTGTCAAGTTTTTGTGTATTATTGGATCTTCTCGATGAGAGGAATCGGAAATTAAAAAATTATGATCCAAACTAAATTTTTTTGAATAAAGACAAAAATAAGCAAAAATATTAAATTTGCTTATTTTTGTCTTTATTCAAAAAAATTAAATTTGGATCATAATTTTTTACTTTTTCGGTTCCTTTTGTCCAGAAGAACAAAAAATACACAAAAACTTAAAACAAAATTAATTAACACGAAAAAAAAAACAAATGAAAACGAATAAAAAAGCAAACTTTGCTTATTAGGCCAAAATAGGTTATGAAAAAAATTTGTGGAAGCAAGAGAGGGGTGGTTGTTACGGGGGCCCACCAAAAATAAAAAGAGAAAAGCAAGGTGCACGTGCCCTGTATAATTGCCGCGAAGAATGAAAACAACCAAAAGTGTGTTTAATTACCATCACTACCAACCCCACCTCCACCACCCAACGGCCGTTCTTACAAAATCTATATGTGACCGTTACTCACCGTCAGTCCCCACCACGTAACCCATCATTCTCCCGACCACGTTGGCCTTTTTCCTTCCTCATTCCGTCGGTGGAAGCTAAATCCGTTAGGGTTTGCTGACTTCGGGCTCAGTCTATATTTACCGTTAAATTAGCACACCTTTTGCTGGTTAGCAGTGCATGGGGTAATTCAGTATCTTTTCCCAACTCCGTTTCCTCGGCGCGTGGAGCACCAAGTCCGACCGACAGAATTCCTGATCCTATATATATTTCCCATGATGCTTTAGTAGGGAAAAAAAATTCCGTATGGAGTATTATCCTTTCTTTTATTGTGAAAGTATATAACCACATGCATTTACACACATACTCACGTTCAAATGGGTCCCACATATAATACATCACTGATGTATGTGGGATCCACACACACATACATGTGAGTGAGGGTAAAGTGTTAATTTGTATGAGTGTGTGTGATTGTAAAATTTTCCTTTATTAGGGGGTGTGCCGCTAACTTGGTTTTTTTGATTTTTTTATGTGAGAGCTCGAAAAACGCATTGGTTTTTTGTGATTTTTTATATGATGTATTGTGAGGGAATGACATGTCTCGAATAACGTAAAAAGCTAGTTTTTGACTTTTTGAGTTAGTTGAACGGAGTCTTAGTAAGAGTACCTTACAAAAATGAAATCACTTTTTGTTTACTAAAATAAAAAATTCTTTTTGTTTTGTATTTTTGTATATAAAGCTAAGCTAAACAAACGAGAGATTTTTCAGTGTCAAGCGGGCACCATGTATACTACGTGGTGCCGGAGCGGCAATCTCGGTCATTCAAAAGTGTAAGCACAAACATGCTCAAACAAATGATCATCTCCAACAAACTAACTAGGGGGCAATTAAGAGTGTCGTTGTACTAACCCCTTAGACACTACATGCAGAAATTAAGGATAACCCAATCCAAGTTCGGGTTTTCCTAGCCCCGGGCGCTTAGAGCATCTCTAATGCACTACATAAAAAATGTTTGTTAAAGTGTACATCTAAGCACATGTGGGATCATATTTTATGTGGTAAGAACTTAGCTAGCTAGCTAAGAAAGAATGCACTTTAATGAGCTGCATATATATGTTCATTATCTTTTAGAGTGTGATTCACTTTAATGCCCTTGGTCTCACACAAAAATTTCTTTATTCACCCCTTCTCTCTCTCTCTCTCTCTCTCTCTCTCTCTCTCCTCCCCCCCTTAAGTCTATCCCCAAATTTAGGTAGTGAGTTGAGGCAATTTAGGGAGTGAGGAGTGCCACCTAGGGTTTTAGGGAGTTAATTTTTGTGCACTAGAGAGCATTTTTTGAGTTTTTCTTAGTTAGCTAGGTAGGACACTTTGGGGTACTCTTTTAGATAATGTACTAGAGATGTCCTTACAATGCTATCCCTTTCTCTACACAAATCACTCACGGTACGTGCACATTTCAGACATGTGATCATCATCAATGTTAAAGGGTCTCCCAAGCTTTGAGGCCAAGATGTTTCCCTTATAATTATTTCTACATGGTATTTGTGTATTGCTTCTTGTTCTTCATCTTCTCATCCAAAGCAAATCACTCATCGGTAATTTTCTTGACAGGAACCTCTGTCGATCCTTTTAAGAATAAGACGCGCGGTCCTCTTTAAGGATTTGTGGGTCTTGTAGATGATCAGGGCCGTGCATATACATAATCGAAACCGTTTACTTTTTAAGAGCTCATTGAGAATAATTTTACCAACCATGCCAAAAACTTGTTAATTGCATATCAATAAGCACACGTAAAATAAATTTATATCTTGAGATAAATATGATTTAGTGCTATATATTTGTTCAAGATAAATGTGCTCCGAAAGCATGTTGTTAATATAAAATCGATATTATTTTTACAAGGTTGATGATCTTGAAGATCTTTGAAAGATGAACAATTCTGGTCATCAAAGTAAACTTGAGAAATACGAATAAAGAGATTAGTCGAGGTGTGAATAAACTGATCGACTTATACATCCTAGGTTATAAAAAAAAATAAAAATGTATTTGAATGTAAACACAAATTTGGCCACGTTAGAGATAATTTGCCGTTACTCAAGCGGTGAGCTTAAAAGCCCCAAATTTTTAATTTCATCGATACATAGCTCAAGCACAATGAGAGATCTGTTCTAGTTCATCAGTTTTTTTGAACTGCAAAGAAAATTTCTTCTAACTAGTATTATTTCACCTTTTACCAAACAAAAATCAAAAAAGAAAAAACCCAAATAGTTTCCAACCCCACCATAGGTACCGATGAGAATGGTACCGCTGGGCTACAGACGGGCCGCGGGGTCCACTAACGGCAAATGATCCGAACCTTTCGAAAAATTTAAAATACTTTTTGGGTGCCCCGCTAGAAATCAGCCCAAAAAAATTACATGCAACTAATTGGTCCGAGGTACCCATTTTTCATCAGATTGCCTCAGGATTTCCGAATAGTTTCCAATCTTCTTTTGGAACCTTGCTATTGGTACTGACCAGGTATCGACCGCCGCCGGGACTCCTTTGTGGGTCCCAAACGGTCAATCCAAACCGTTCAATCATTTCAAAATCAAATTCCAAGGGGGTCCTACGAGAATCATTGCAATCGGACGGCACTAAGAGCTCGATCCAAAATCACCCCATTTCATTTAAATTTTTTGGATCTAAATGGGGTGATTTTGAATCGATCTCTTAGAGCCGTCCTAATTGCAATGATTCCCGCTTAAATTTCTAGGAATTTGATTCTGAGATGGATGAACGGTTCGGATTAATCATTTGAGTCCCACAAGAGAATCCCAGTGCTGGTCCGTACCAACCCATCTGTTCCCTGTATTTATGGCTTGTTTTGTGACATAGGATTGAGTCAGCAGGGGCAGTTGAATTCCCTAATCATGAGTGCTAGCTTTTGTACATTAAAGATTAAAGCCCGTTAGAGCAACTCCACCTCTTACTCTTTTTTTGACTCAAACTCAAAATTTGAGTAAAAATCCTTAAAACGCTCCTCCACTCCTTACCCATACTTATATCAAATTGAGTTTTGACTCAATCTTAAACTCAAATTGAGTTAGACTCAAACCCTTACTCAAATTTTGAAGGCAAATTTGACACCCTCATATTTACAGTTTTGCTATTAATGAACCTTTTACTCAAATTTGCACTTGAATTTGAGGTTGCCCATTGGAGTACACAAAATCAAATGAAGATTTTACTCAAATTTGAGTAAAAATATGAGCAAGGATGGAGATGCTCTTACGTACCATGATACTTAATTATGTTTAAACCGACCCTTTGTCGGTGCATGTTCTTGATAATTGCTAGCCATAGGGCCATCGCTGGTTTCATCTGGTCCACTTGACAAGACTGGTGAACCACCTTTCGATTTTTAGCTAACGGAAATTAAAAAAAATGCATGGCATGATACCCAAACATATATAAGAAATAAAAAACTTTTTCTATTGTCGGATATTCCTGTAATCATCTACAATGTTTTTGTCGTTGTAATTAGTTAAAGAAGGCTGTGGACTTGTACATGCACGATGACCATTATGGTGCTTATTTAATTTGTTACGGCGTGATATAACCCAGACAACATTAATGGATGTTTTCAATTGTTAGAAGTCAGGGTATTCGAGTCAACTTACACGTAGCTTGATTAATTTTTTAGATTAGTCCGACCATTCATTTGCCGAGGGAATTACTACATATGAATTTATCGTACAAGATGGATAATCAACACCCGTGAGCTATGGATCGAAGCTGAAAACTAGTATGGACCAAACCTTGAAATCACTAAATTTCAATATCAAGTGTTAATTATTAGGCCAAACCGTTTGAGTACTGCAAAACGATTGTTGATCATAATTTGTGTGTAGAGAGGGGGTGGGGGGTTTGTACAAAGTATCGTACCATATATGGTGGTTGTTTATCAAAGTATGGGACCATATTAGTCATAAAAAAAAAAGAAGTATTGGACCATACAAAAAGAGCTGGATCGATGATTTACCGTGCAATATCATGACTGGTGGAAGACCATGCTCCACGAATGTTACCGTGCAATATCATGACTGGTGGAAGACCATGCTCCACGAATGCCTTGTTTCCCAAATTTTTCCTTTTTTCTTTTTTAACTATAATTATTTTCTTGCATTCTTACAAAAAACTTTTCATTTTAATCAAAGGTATAGGAAAAGAATAAAATCTCTTTTGACTTTCCATGGCCATATTGCTGATTTCTTACACACGCACACACACAAAAAAAAAATCTTTCCACTTTCCATTCAAAATACTTAAAAATAAAATGTTTATGTTTGCTCTATTATTGGTCCGAACTCACAATAATTAATAAATTCGAAAATATTGGCAACTAATTGACTCTAGAAAACATCAGAAAAATCACAAATACTGCACGAAGTCAGTATTTAAAAGAAAAAAATAGTATAGACTCGAAAAAGTTCCTTTGAGGTAGCTCGATTGAAGCATCCTATTAAACGTAGACCATTTCTATTTTAACGTTAAACTTTGTGGAATTTGCTGTTTTCTTTCTTAATCTTTTTCTTGTGGGGTAAATGATTCCGTTATCTGCATATGCGGATCACGGATGGATAGAAAATTTCTATTGGGCTATGTGGTAGACCATTAATGAAGGAGACTGGGTAGTTTAACCCATAGGCCCAACAACCCACTAACTTAGGCCATAAGTTGCCCCTCTATATATAAAGGGCCCTTCCTTTCAATTAAGTTGGCTCCGGTGGCGGCGCCAAAAATCAAAGTCGGAGGGAGCCGGAATATGAAAAAAAAATTCGTACAATGATTTTTTCAAGACTTCCAGTCATTAGAGTTTTAATGGAATGTTTTGGTAAATTAAAAAATTAATCACGAGTATTTTTGTTATCATATCACTCGACGAACGCGATATCATTGTCGCAACGTATCATTCACCATATTTTAGTGTTCTCGAAATGAAAATTATCCTTAATTTTTTATTATTTTTGGAATTGTGTAATTTTTTTTATAATTATCTAAAAAAATATATGAAATATACTCCAAAATAGGAAATCGGGAGGGGTCGGGCCACCCCAGCCCCTATGTAGACCCGCAAGTGGTTGGCTCTTCATTAACTACATACTACCAGTGAGGTGGCCGCATGCGATGCACGAGAGCCCGTGCCCAGCAAGTATTATTCAGTGTATGCATGCTTGAATTGTACTAGTTATTTTCGAAAATATTGATTGTTGTTTTTTAAAATATTATAGTAATAAAAGGAAATTGACATTGCACAATATTGGAGATAAATACAATGATATTGTAAGGCATAGGAGATAATTAGATAAAAGCAATGATTTTGCATCACACATGAGATGAGATTCATAATATCATGAAGCAAGACCAGATTGCTATTGTGACCAACCTACTTTAAGATACCTACCTAGCCGTGATCAGGGCCGGCCCAAGGTATTTGGGTGCCCTAGGCCTAATTTGAAAATTGTGCTCTAAAAATTTTCGTGCTCTTAGACCGAGCTTTCTAAATATTTGTGTTCTCGGGCTCACCATGTTAGAAATTTGCTAAGCTTGGGCTCTGCCCGAGCTCGAATTAAGCTTCTTATGCCTGGCTCGAGCTCGGCTCGCACTTGCTCAATATGCACTTGAGTTGCCCAAGTGCTGGTGAATGGTGGTGTGTAGTGTTGTATTTATAAGAGTCTCTCTGAATAAGGTTTTCTAAAACATCCAGGTGGAACTACCAGTTTACCACGAAACTTTGATGGGAAATAGAAAATTCTTCTTTGCATTTACTTCTTCACCCCCCATCGACTATTTAGCAACTCAGCAACCATTCCTTTGTTATAAATCATACTCATTGTTTAGGCCTTTTAAAAAATAAGACTGGGCCAAAAAAAATCCCTATTCAGAACTAGTACTAAATTCCTTGGTGTGCCCTTATTTTTGGGAGTTTCTTGGATGCCCTAGGCCCAGACCGTGATGACAAGATTTTTAACATACCACAAAAAAAGACAAGATTTTTAAAATTTGCATGGAAAATTTTGAAGTCACTATTCGTTGGCGTTCTTGCTTAAAGTACAAGGAGATTTTATTTTGATCTGAATTTTGCCACCTCTTATGATTATGATAATATTATTCCCATAATTTATCAATTCCTATGATGATCTACAATGTTTAGTGAGAGTAAGTTAGTAATTACTTGCAAGAGTTTCTTAAAAAAATAACTTTAAGAAGTTAACTTTTTCTTTTCTTTCATTTTAGTTTCTCTTAATTATTTTTCACTTTCAAGAACATCTTTTTTAATGTTTCCCTAATTAAATCCGAAGGTCAAAGACGATGATTGATTTTAAACTGATGATGATCCAGAAATTCTAGATCCATGTGATATAATCCTCAATAGATTCAAGATCGGTCTTCTCAAGTAGCAAAAACATAACCCTTTTGTTTAATTGGAAACCCTACGTTCCATCCCATACTTTAATGATCTGAACCCTATAGATTGTGAAAATTAACATGTTAGAAATTTCCATTCTCTCTTTTTTATACCAGCTCAGTCTAGTTTGGGGATTTTTAGTCTTTAACTCTTGGGGGGATAAAAGTGAAGAGAGCATTTTGTAGATGAAGATGGTGAAGAGAGGAATTTTGGATGCAAAAAAAGAAAAAAGAGTGAGGTCAAAATAGTCTTTTTAGTGACAAGACAATGATAAGGACGTGTGAAGATGATGTATTGTGTACAGTGATGCATTGAATCATTTCTTTTCTACTGGGAGAATTCTACAATACACACCCCTCTTTTGAGCTAAAAAATGAGATCTTGTGGCAGAAATATGAGATTTTGTGGGTTAAATATGAGATTTTGTGGCTAAAAATATGAAAAGGCATACGGTATACACCTTTGACCAGATCGATGGCCGAGATTGCGCCACATATGCAAAAAGTGACCCCTTAAACCGGTCATTTTTCATCTCATATGAGAGCCAAAAAAAATCATAAAACCTCGCGTGCAATCTCATATGACTGTTTTGGGTTTGAAGAATCTCATATATGAGGCCACAAATGCTCATAAAACATACCACAAAAGTTCAAAAAAGCCACAAAATCTCATATTGGCAAAAGTCAACCTCATAAAACTTGCCACAAAATCTCATATTATGGTTTTGGACTGTAGTGGGAATTTGATACATATTGTGTATATATATATTGATGTGACATTTCTCATATATGATGCCACACAAATACATATTTTGAGCCCACATTCAGTCATTACGAAATGTGACCACAAAATCTCATATATGGTTCCAAGAACACTCATTTAAAAAGTTATTTGATATGAAACGTTTTGATTTTAGAAATGAGTATTTGTGGAAGCA
>JAXBDA010004976.1:0-10438 GCA_036023075.1 Gaultheria prostrata
GCGGACCAGTCCCTCGGACGGATGAGTCCGCCTTGCGCATAGCGGTTGAGCTCACCTAGCGCCTGAGGCTAGTTTGGACGTTGGTCTGTTGGGCCTTCTGAGGAAGGCATAATTCGGGCCACTACAAAAAAACATGGTCTTTTAGTTTTTCAGACCCTTGAGATGGTTGGATGATTGTTGATGAGCACATTGATGATCGAAACAGGTGGAAATCCAATCAGAAGTATAGTTTGCTTCCCATTGAGTTTAGAGTCTTTGGATAAATTGGCAACTTCAATTCTAACTTCTACGGCACCAAGTTTTCACATTGTTGAAAAAGCATTACTCATTACGCGCCTGATTAAGAGATTCAGCATTAAATGTCCTATATACATAGGCGGAAACAGGGGAAGACAACCTGTTTCTTAAAACAACATTGTGACACTTTGAAATCACTTGCGCCAAGATTTAGCCCATTTAGGCCCAGTGCCATCACGGTGAAATTCAGAACTAGGAATAACTGGGCTTAGAGATTTCCAGATGACTTTTGCTTGAATACAATCACGAGGTACAAGTCTTGCGACTCATGCCCACACCTGTTACAACTAGCATCAGTTGGGAAATTTGGAGTCATTCGAACTCATCAGCTTTAAGGGATCATTCATAGCCAGCCATGGCGTAGAAGTCAAATCTTTTGTGGTCCCGTCGCTTTCCATATCATTCACCGCCTACTCTTCTTGGAATCAGAATTATAGGTCGAGGACTGCAAGATATCAGATTTATTGTGCCAATTTTAGAATGAACCCCATGAAATCATGGGGTCTTGAGTGGTTGATGAAGGCAGAAGGTGGATTTGTTAAATTTTCTGTTACCGGTGGTAGAATTCCGTGCATCCATCTTTGGTGGTTTTACCACTCACTGCCACAGAGTAATATGTTTTATGGTACTATGAAATGGTATTTCCTCATACGTTCAGAACCCCAAAAAAGTCTTTAAATCGGACTTCACCATTGTTGCTTGTTCCCTTAGTACATTAGTCAGCTTTGCCGAGTTTGTATGGAAATGAATTTCTCGAGTGGTTTGATGGAAGCCCTAAAAATTTTCAACCTCATCTTCTTATTCTTTTCACTTTCGCCTGAAGGGCTGCACTTGTATTAATAGATTTTGTTTCCAACAAACCATTGTGCGCCAGTCATAGTATACATTCAGTGCTGCCTCATGCATCCACATGCTGATTATGCTTATTTCTTTTGCAGAGACTCATTGCAGTTTCCTCAGCTAGAAATGACGATAGTGATTGTATGCAACATCTTAACGTGAAAAATTATTGGCGGCCCTGGAAAGAACACACTTGAATTCTAATTTTGGTTTTGTGGAGTGGGGTACCAAATTTTCCGGACAAAGAAAAATTCATTAGGACCGAACAGTAAGCATAGTCACCATGCCAAATTTTGAGAGGACCATGCCAAAGATTGAGGGTTCGGACATGGAATTACCATCAGAAAACATGCACTCAATGCATAATGCGGTAGGGCTTATTCTTGGACATAATTTAGTACTGCCCTAGTAATTTGGATCTATCCAATTTTCAAGTTGTCTTTTATGACATTTCATAGTAATGTGTGGTAAATATTTGTTTCGACTCTATTTGTCTTCACGTTGTACCTATCACAGTTTTTTGGGAAGTATAGGGTCATTGTAACAGTTGTTTGGTCTCTTGCATGAACAATTAGTTGTGCTCAAGGAACAGCAACCTGTTCAAAAACTACTTTGGCAACATTTGAAAATCTTGAAAAGACACAAAAACAACTTTGGCAAATACACGTCAAAAAGCATGAATAGTAATAATTGTGCAACACATATTTTGTTCAACTTCGAAATTTGAACTAAAGATGCTGGATAGACTACAAGAAGATTATATGCTACCATATGCTGAGTTATAAGACTATATCCATAAGTTTCTTACCTGTTTCAAAACTCTTGTTCTCCATCTTGTCTAGAAAGAAACCTGTCCCACAGAAGCTGTACAGATTTTCCGGAGCATGTCCATTTATTTGTCCTCCTTCCATTTAACAAGCTATGCTATTGGGCAAGAACAATTTAGAGTATGCTACCTCAAAAAGCTTGATATTCCGTGTTTTCTCAGGAGCTACTTGGTTTCAGTGTTTCACTATGGACAGGTCGACTAAAGGGGGAACCTTCGCAGTTTTTCACAGTTTTTCATACTCTTTCTCTATCTGTTTGGATATCTTAATCTACACAATATGGCTCTCACCATGTGAAATAAATTTGATTCCTCTGGAGTTTAACTGCTTTTTCTGCCACATTCATTTGTGCCGTTAATTTTTTTGAAAATTGATACTTGTGCTGATCATTTATTTTTCTCGACATAAGTTGGAAAATGGATGGTAACTTTTACTGACAATTCAGTATTCTTATGGCTCTTCTTGTTTGTCCGTTAATTTGTATTCTAGGAGAACGTTGCAAGCTCATCAGGGAGCAATTTAAGATCTTCTTTCATAGCAATGGGATTTGCACAATCGCTTGTTAACAAAGTTATTGAAGAAAAGGGTACGTAATTTGTGCGCAAAAGCAAACTTTGTAACATTACTTATCTCCAATCTCTATATTTGTTTATCAAGAAAGTGTACCTTTGTCTTTGATGGTCTTGATCACAATGAATGTTTTTCCTTTCCACTCTAGGTGAAGACGATGCTGACTTAATACTGGAGACACTTTTTGCATATTCTGTAAGTGAACCTTTCTTGTGTGGGATAATCTTTATTATTTTTTTTTCCTATCGGCAAAGAATCCCTAATCTCTCTGTAATGACACACGTGAAATAGGCTCGTCAGAATCCACAATCCGAATCTTCTGATTCTCTGGATGGCTTATTTAGTGACAACATGGATGATATCACCGCAGAAAGTCATCCGGAAGAGGTATTTGCTGCCATCTTGGTTGTGGAATACTATTTTCTTCTTTGGTATCTATTTTCACTTGGGAAGGTGTGGCGTTTTTCTATAAGTTAAATGGCATTTTCTTTCTTTGCGGTGGACTTATTGTCCTCCAATCCTGTTCCTTTTTATTCTCTGTCCGAGTGTCCGATAACAATCTTATTTTGTTGGTTATTGGAATTATTTTTTCTTGTTTCTCGACTGTATGATCTTAATACATAAATATAGAGACTCCGCCGTGGTTACAATACGTAGTTATCCCGTCTTTTATGTCGAATTTTGTGGAAGAGAGCCATGTGAATTTTCAACCAAATTCATTCAGTCCAAGCTAAACCAGAACTTGCAAGGATATTCTCCTTTTAGTTATAGTTCACTCTCTCTGTGGACAAAGAGAGAAGATCATCAAAACATCGTTTCTTAAGTTTTCAATTGTATTGCTCTTTGTCTAATGCAAAGTATTTGGAGGGACGGTAAATGACTGCTTGAAAATGAAACAGGTTCTTCGGAAACCATGTTCGGAATCATCAGATTCTCTGGATGGCTTGTTTGGTGATGACAAGGACACAAGCTGTTCCCCCAACATTGCAGGGGTTATATTTCCAAAAGAGGTGCATTTGGAATGACGTTTATGTGATTGTTCTGCTCTTTTGGTTTGAATTAATTGAGTACTTGTCTTTTATGTGTGCGAAATGGAGTAGATATAATCACTATTCAAGTGTTTTTGTTAGGTTTCAGAATTGCCTAAGTTATCTGTGCTTTGGCCTGATCCTCAAACCAATGCAGGAGCCTGAAATTCTTGATTTTGGTGATGACAAGGACACAAGCTGTTCCCCCAACATTGCAGGGGTTATATGTCCAAAAGAGGTGCATTTGGAATGACTTTTGTGTGATTGTTCTGCCCTTATGGTTTGAATTAATTGAGTACTTGTCTTTTATGTATGCGGAATGGAGTAGATATAATCACTATTCGAGTGTTTTTGTTAAGTTTCTGAATTGCCCAAGTTATCTGTGGTTTGGCCTGATCCTCGAACCAATGCAGGAGCCTGAAATTCTTGATGGTGTTAATGATGATAGAAGAGCGTCCTTGCTAATGATGAATTTCTCTGTTGACGAAATCAATTTTGCAATGAATAAACTTGGTATGCAAATATTTCTGGTGTTGGTTTGTAAAGAATAAATCTTTCTTTTCGCCTGCCTTTGGTATTTTCAGCAGAGGCTTAGCTTATGATTTGTTTGGAAGCCCTTGTACCAAACGAAAATTTCACGTAGAGCTGATGAGGAATCTTCATACCATATGGATCTGTGCATTTTTGTTCTTCCTATTTGACTAGATTTACTTCTGATTCGTTATGTTATTCACATGCAATTCATATGGTATCTGTCTTGCTTTCAGTAGACTTTCACGTGTGTGAATGATACTTGCTTTCCATACTAACTTTTGGTAGCCATGTCAACATGTCTAGATTTTTAGAGGTTTTTTAATTGCGCAATAGGTGTTTGGATTTCCTATAATAAACTTTTATTTATGTGCTCATAGTTTCATGCGTATTCCTCCACGAAAAGAAACCTATGATTTCTGTCTGCCAAATATAAGTATTATTTTTCATGTGACGTATGCTGTTGGTCAGTTACCCCTCCGGCTGGGTGAAAATGTCTCCCTGTTTCTGTTACGCCAAACACTATTATGGTTAACAGAACTTTTTGCTGCACCTTTGTACTTATTGTTGCAACAAATGTGGAGTTGTGATATTGACCTTTTCAATTTTGATGCGATGTATTAGGTGGAGATGCTCCCATCAGCGAACTAGTGGACTTCATCTTTGCTGCTCAGATTGCTGAAAACCTAGATAAGGATGGCACACGCCATGGCAATGAAGGAACAATGGAGGTCTTTGATGATTATTCCATTGTTATATTCTCTTGAAGTACACTTTTGGTTAACCAATGATAGTTTCAAACTCCATATTTTTATAATGGTGGAGTCATGGCTTATGTTTGTGGTTTACTGCCGTCTGAAGTAGGGGTGCACAAGAAATCCGATATAACCACCAAACCGATCCGATCCGGACTGAACCGTTATATTTGGTTAGGTTACGCAGTTCATTGATCTGGTTGTGGTTCTGAAAAAATAAAAACCGATAATTATGGTTCGGTTACTGGTTTTCAATTTAAGAACCACGGTTAGAACCGAACCCTATAATATTAGTATATATATAAATTAATACTTTTATACATTTAAATTATTATGTATCTTGATTTTGTAAGTTAATTTTTTTCCCCCTAGTAAGGTATTTTTTTGTCTATTTAGAATAAAAATCTATTTTGTTAGGAAGTCTTTAATAAAATATTCTTTTGGTTTCAAATTTTATAAAATCCTATAATTATTTTATGAGTTGTTTAGTGCTCCAAATTCTAAATAATCTTTTGAGTTCATGTGTTGTGAAAAAGTGTTCCAACGCTGATCGGGTAGAACCGGAACTGAACCAAAACCGGTCTGGTCTTGCGGTTTGGATCTGGACAGGTTCTACACATATGTTGGTTAGGTTTTGGTTCTCAATTTTTTGGAACCGGTTAGAATGGTCCGATTACTGGATTTCTAGAGAACCGATCCAATCCGGACCATGTGCACCCCTAGTCTGAAGCAATGGTTTAATTTTGCTAACATGTTGTTACCATCTCATATTTGAGAGGGCTGCAAATGGGACAAGTTATGTACATGTCGGGTAGAGAAAATATAACAATTGGAAGACGTAAAAGTAAAAAAGATATTATTCGGGCTAAGAAATAGTATGAACGTAGGGATATGCCTCTAAAGTTATGAAAAACCAAGTTAGCTTGGTGATTGATCAGTTCATTGAATGGTTGTCATTTTGTACTGGATGCTTAGATTAGTATAGCGCTGATTCTACCTCTAGGGCAATGTGGTTGGCTATGGTTTTAGCTGCATGATGCTAAGTGTTGACTTTAGCAATCGGATTCTGTAAATATGCATTCATGCATTGCCATCTTGTCATAGATCATTTACTTATTGTGACTTTATGGCTGATGTCCATTTGCTAAAATCTGCTAAAATCCATATGTACTAAAATTAACAGTTGAGTTTAGCAAATGAGGAGGCCATTTGCTAAAAAAATTTATTTCAGCTCTCACAAGAATCTTCGATTTTAGCAAAGATTCTTCCTCATCTGCTAAAATCAAGTGCTGATTTTGGCAAATGTTGATTTTAGCAGATTTTATCAAATGGGAAACTCACGAATAAATAAAATCTACAGGGTGCTTCTACTGAATCCTTGTTTGGAACTATGGACAAGACACTTCGTTTGCTTGAAATGGGATTCTCCGAAAATCAAATTTCTGCAGCAATTGAGAAGTATGGTGGGTTTTCAGGAAGATCAATATTTCAACATAAATCACTTTTCATGAGCCCTTTGGGTGCCATTTTTTTTACAGCAACTTATGTCCTTCAATTTTTCTTTTCTTCCTCTTCTATTCTTCAGCTCTTAATTTTTTTACCTTTACATCTTCTCTTTCCTTCTCCGATTCTTTTTATTATTTACTTTTCTCCAATTTTCTTTCCTTTAATAACAAGTGACCATTTTTAGCCGCTGATGCTCTTTATATTTTCTCTTTGGTTGTCCTTAGTTATGCTGAATTGGCTTTATTTGTTTCTTGCATATAATATAATTTCCAGTTGCTTATCTGAATCTCTGATGTTCTCAACTGAGAATATTCCCCTGTGATTTTACATAAGTTGCTGGTCACATAAATAACGAGTACCACACAATGAATGTAATCGATGAGTCTTGGGCCTTGGGCCTCTTGGCAAATATGGCCTGATCTAAATGACATTTGGATTCAATCTGGTGCACAACTTTCTGCATCAACAATGTTGAAACCGTATGCAGTGCTGAAGTTCTTTTACCACTTTTTAGGTCACTTTTGATGTGATTATTCTCTTTTCACTTCAAATATCAGTATCTCTTTCCAGGGAAAAACTTATTTTCAAGTTTTTAACTTTGAGATGCACCCTTCAGAGTAAAATGTTATCATTACCTTTGTATAGAATCTTTATAGACTGTCTTTAAATTAGATGTGAAACCTTGAAATAAAGTCCATTCTCCCCCAGACAGAGATCATGAATGGACTATTAAAGCTGAGAGCCACATGATAATGCAAGAAAAGATGAAATGGACCCTTAGCCACTATAACACATTCTCATTGAGACCTACAAATCACTGGCTCTGGTTATCGAAATGAACTGTGGAAGGACCGTTACTAAGCACATGAGAGGATTGTGTTTCATTGGGACACTTCAAGTTTTCTTAACCTGGTTGGATTGCTTTAAGTATGTTTCAATTGGTTTTCAATATGGAAATGAAGATTTGATCTCTCCAAAAAACCTTGTTTAAAAACCAAATAAGACTGGAACAATAAGGGCTGGCCCGTCAAAAGTCCGGTTCCTTCGCAAACGAAGTTCAGAATCAACAAGGGTTTGTAGAACAAAGGGAGTGTACAACTGGGGCTCAATGACACGTGCAATGGGCATCAAACCAAGCTATCATGCTTGAATGGCTCCTTAACTTTCTTTTGTTTGCCGTTCTTGTGGACTGCCTGTAGATATGGGTGACATCTGTTTAATTTGCCTTCTAAGAACCTACATCCTTCCTTACATGTCCTTCTGTTGCTTATTTATATGATGGAATTGTCTCATCAAATTCTTTTTCCCAACATTAAATCTCTCTCTTTTCGATGGTGCCATCTCTTTTAGGAATGTGACTGACAACGGTTGGTTTCGTAATAAATTTGTTTATATTTACTCAATAGTCATGTCATTCATGTTCTCTCAGGCATGCATAAACAATTTGCTGCCAACTCTCCTGTGATGTCTTTTCAGGTTCAGAAGTTCCGATTACCGAACTTGCGGACTCAATTTGTGCTGATGAAATTGCTGGTCCTTGCAATTCCAGTTACAAGGTTCTTATTCTTTTTTATTGTCAGCTATGTTTGTTTACTGATCTTCTCATTTGCTTAGTATATAGCCGCTAAAGAATCTCTCTCTCTAATGACCAATGAATAAATGTTCTTTCCTCGAAACTAATAATAAGCATACTCTGTGTGATTAAGTTGATGGAGCAGATCTTGCAACTCTAGCGCACTGCCTTGATGTTTATGCTTTGGTTTTGACGGTTCTAATGAATCCCCTTTGAGCCAAAACCTGCATTGGATTTTTCTAGATGAGAAAATGCTTGCTAGATGTGAGACAATAAATTGAAATGAGAGCTCAATTTTGTTTGGCTTCCAGGTGTTCTTGTTAGCTTCGTATCTGAGGATGCCTTAGTCTTGTGTAACACTGTTACTAGGCAATTTTATTGCTTATCGGTTCTCCTCTTGCTTAATGTGGTAATGTGGACATACGTGCTCCTGTTGCTTCTATTGGCTGGTTTACTGACACGAATACTTTTTGGTTTCTCGCAGCATCTTTTCAGCTCTTTCAGCAGGAATTATTCAACTAGTCGAACTAATTATAGGTCATGGGCTAGAGGGGTGAGAGATGATCTAGGAAGCTGTTCTTTTGATCCAATGAAAGTAAAGACTGAAGACTTTAGTGCAGGAGGTGTTTCTCATAATATGGACATTGACTTAGGGAAGTACAAAGGAAAAAGACCAAAAGAAGAATATATTGATGAGTTGAGCGGTTTGAAAAGGCCTAAACAAGAGTATGATGAAGATTTGAGCAGTTCTCTTGGACCAATTTTGTTAGAAGCAAGGAAAGTGGGTTCTAATTCCAGCAGCTTTCGCACACCTGTACCCCAAAGAGAGCGTGGCCGTAAAACGGAACATATGGATGAATTTGAAATGTCTACTAAACTTTCCCGAACGATGTCATCCAAGAGTGTTGATCAAATGGTATCTAAGCGTCCATATTTCTTCTATGGAAATGTAATGAATTTGTCTCGAGACTCTTGGATGAAGATATCACAGTTCTTATATGGAATGGAGCCAGAATTTGCGAACAGCCAGTTCTTTTCAGCCTTGACTAGGAAGGAAGGCTATGTACACAATCTTCCTTCTGAGAATAGGTTTCATATTCTTCCAAAGCCTCCAATGACCATACAAGAAGCAATACCGCATACGAAGAAATGGTGGCCATCTTGGGATGTAAGGAAGCAATTGGGCTGCATCAGTTCAGAAATTTCTGGAATTTCCCCGTTATGTGATAGGCTTGGAAAGTTATTAACTAATTCCAGAGGGTTGGTTTCAGTAGAGCAGCAGAGAGACGTCCTCCATCATTGCCGGATATCAAACCTTGTTTGGGTTGGCCATAATAAACTGGGCCCCATGGAGCCAGAACATCTGGAGCGAATTTTGGGATACCCGTTGCATCACACCCGTCCGTTTGAGTCTAGTCTAAGGGAGAGACTTCAATCTCTCAAAAACTGCTTCCAAACAGACACCTTGGGTTACCATCTGTCCGTGTTAAAATCTTTGTTTCCGGAAGGGATAACTGTATTTTCAGTTTACAGTGGAATTGGAGGCGCTGAAATTTCTCTGCACCGTCTGGGCATTCACTTAAGGGGTGTAGTTTCTGTGGAGCCTTGTGAAACGAAGCGGAAAGTTCTCAAGAAATGGTGGCAGATTTCTGGTCAAACTGGAGATTTGGTTCAGATTGAGAGCATTCAGAAACTAGCTAGTAACAAGCTTGAGGACCTAATTGCGAAGTTTGGTGGTTTTGACTTTATCATTTGTCAAAACTCCTACACTCACTCGTCAAAAGTTCCTACAACGGCTACAAATAGTGACAGCCTTGGAGATTTCGACTTCTCATTGTTTTATGAGTTTGTTCGTATTTTGCAACGCATCAGGGATACAATGGAGAGAGGCCGGTGAGTCGGTAACATGTTCCCCTTCGTGCTTGCTCTATGACAGTAGGACCCCTATTTTGGTTAATTTGTTGTTAACTTTCGTTCCTATGTATTTGGTCTATTGAGAAAATGATTGCAAACAATACTATCGTGATCAACCTTGTCGAGAATTTGATTAATCCTGTATGTATTGTCATATTATATATTAGCAGACGGTGAGAAAAATTTGCTTCGAAATGGATGGTGAGGTTTTCATAAATTGTACATACATCATTCAGGTTAATGCCAGTGGTTAGGTTTTCTTTTTCCTGCGGAGCAAAACATTTGCCATCAGATCATTCATGTCAAACGCAAGGAAAATGATGTCAAGGTAGTACTATGTATCTTCATTTATGTTTGGTTTGGCTACAGTTTTCAAATTTTCTTTATCTTTCTTTCCCTTGCAGTTAGTCAAACTGTTGAGTACATATGTGTGTGGAAGATAGTGGGAGTGCCCATTTCACCGGTGTAGCATGAGCAAAGTTATGATTTACAATACAAACCATTTGGTACAAGTGCAACTCTCTCCATATGGTGGATTTAGGGTAAATTTACTGCTTGTTATGTGAGAAATATGTCATGTATATACATTGTGCGTTC